>OY740804.1:10147701-10157404 GCA_963514005.1 Raja brachyura
CTGGAAGAAAACACTTTTTGGCTGATGTAAGTGTCATTTTGGGGCCAGGATCTGGAATAGAATCATATCATGATACTCAGGGCTATGTGCAGAGTGGACTGATGTAAAGTGATGTAAACCAGCATCGCCAGTTCCCTTCTACACATTTTGCCTGCTCCACTGTGAAATCTCCGCAAGGTATGCCTACTTTGAAGAAGTTCTCCTCCTCTGTCCGATGAGAGTTCTGCAACACCTTCTCTCGCTGCTCCCCCTCTGTGATTGCACCTGCACACCAGCTCCTTGCTTTTTTGCACATCTTTCATTCATTTGTTCTATGTACCGCCTATATCTCTCGTTTCCCTTCCCCCTAACTCTCAGTCTGAAGAAGCGTCTCGACCTGAGACGTCACCCATTCCTTTTCTCCAGAGATGCTGCCTGACCCGCTGAGTTACTCCAGCATTTTGTGTCTTTCTTCAAACTCATAGGCAAGCTTCTCTTTTTCCCCACTATCGATCACATCACGTGCCTTGTCCTATGATCCATCTATGGTTCCATCTATGAATCCAACTTAGTAAAAGTTTTTTTTTTAAGTAACTGTCTATGATTATGGCTGTGATCTCCCAATTGCCAGCTAAGCATTTTGTCAATTGTTCAACTTGCTAGATAACATGCTGGAACCTAAATGTAAATTGATGTTATCGTTTCACAATCATCCTTAAACACACAGCAAACACTGACGGACTTCTTGTAAACCTTATCCACACATTCCCAGTGCTTCAATATCCCAGTTTGGTAATATGAAGACCAGGCCTGCAAAAATACATTAAGTGTGTCAAACTAAAAAGATATCTTTGGAAATAAAGCCCAGTACTTAGTTGATTGTTATAGTTAGGATCGTTCCACGCAGCCCTGTTTGTATCTGCATCCCCAGACCACTTTAGAAGACTACCCTATTCTAGGCCGTGCCATCCAAAGGATAAGTGAACCTCTTGCTTATCATTCCAAATTCAACCAATCTATTTTATTACAATTCATTTCCCCTCTCTCCAATCATCTGCAAGCTCGGTTTATCCCAAGTTCATAAGTGATAGGAGCAGAATGAGGACATTCGGCCCAACAGGTCTACTCCGCCATTCAATCATAACTGACCTATCATTCCCTCAACCCCATTTTCATGCCATAACTCCATGACACCCATACTAATCAAGAATCTATCGATCTCTGCCTTACAAATATCCATTGATTTGTCCTCCACAGCCTTCTGTGGCGATGAGTTCTACAGACACACCACCCTCTGCCTAAACAAATTCCTCCACATCTCCTTCCTAAAGGTATGTTCTTTTGTTCTGAGGCAATGGTCCCTGGTCCTAGACTGTCCCACTAGTGGAAACATCCTCTCCACGCCCACTCTATCTAGGCCTTATTATCTCCTGCGGTTTGGTGCAGTCCACATTATTGGCTAGTTACCAGACCCAGTTCCCACAATAGAACTAGATGTTATTCTGCAAAGGCGAGGGGGGAAGTTTTAATAGGAATGTGAAGGGTAACCTTTTCACACAAAGGATGGTGGGTGTTGGAAAAAGCCACCAGAGGAGGTAGTTGAGGCAGGTTTAAGAAAATGTTAGACAGGTACATGAATGGTTTGGAGGGATATGGACCAGGAGCAGGCAGGTGGGACAAGTGTAGCTGGGACATGTTGGCCAGTGTGGGCAAGTTGGGCCGAAGGGCCTGTTTCCGCACTGTATCACTCTATGACTCGATGAAAAGGACATAAAGTGCTGCAGTAACTCAGCAGGTCAGGCCACATCTCTGGAGACCACGGATAGGTGCCATTTTGGGTCGAGACTCTTCTTCAGACTGATTATGGGGGAGAGAAGAAAGCTGGAAAAGGGGAGGAGAGGGACAAAACATGGTAGATAATAGTGTAGGGAGGAACTGCAGATGCTGACTTAAACCAAAGATAGACATTAAAAAGTTGGAGTAACTCAGCGGGTCAAATATCATCTCTGGGGAAAAGGAATAGGTGACGTTTCGGGTCGAGACCCTTCTTCTGAAACATCATGTATTCCTTTCCTCCAGCGATGGTAGGTAATATATATAGACATAGGCAATGGGGTGAGTTTGATAGACAGATGGTTGGAAGAAAGGCCAGTGATAAGAAGAGAAGGAGTTAGACAGGTTTGAAGAATTGCAGATAGTGAAGCCAGAGGAAGTGAATTTGCAGGAGGGGAAGGATTTTGATACCTCCTTTCCAGTCTCAGTCCAAATTATTTGTTAATATGAACAACTACGATTGTTCTAGTATTGGATCTCCACGAACCCCTCTTTGCACCCTCTAGTAGCGTGATAAATTCCCCTTTGCCCCCAGTCTGGCAGCGATGTTTAACTTTATTTCAAGTCAAGTCAAGTCAAGTTTATTCATCACATACACATACGAGATGCGCAGTGGCAATGCTCGTGGACTTTTTGCAAAAAACAAACAAACAAACAAACAAACTACAAACAGAATGGAACAGAATCACATATTCTTTTATATATTAAATATTGTGGGCGGAAGGAAAAAGGGGAAAAAAACACAGCAGTTTAAAAAAAAACACAGTAGAATGGTCCAGTAGAGTTAGTCCCTGGTGAGATAGGAGTTTACGGGCCGAATGGCCTCTGTGAAGAAACTCCATCTCATCCTCTCCGTTCTCACAGCGTGGCAACGGAGGCGTTTGCCTGATCGTAAGAGCTGGAACAGTCCGTTGCAGGGGTGGAAGGGGCCTCCCATTATCTTATTGGCTCTGGAGTTGCACCTCCTGATGTATAGTTCCTGCAGAGGGGCGAGTGCAGTTCCCATAGTGCGTTCGACCGAACGCACTACTCTCTGCAGAGCCTTCTTGTCCTGGGCAGAGCAGTTCCCAAACCAGATTGTGATATTTCCGGACAAGATGCTTTCCACAGCCGCTGAGTGGAAGCACTGGAGGATCCTCGGAGACACTCTGAATTTCCTCAATTGCCTGAGGTGGTAAAGGCGCTGCCTTGCCTTACTCACGAGTGCTGCAGCGTGCGATGTCCATGTCATATCCTCAGAGATGTGGACTCCCAGGTATTTCAAACAGCTCACCCGGTCCACAGTATCCCCATTTATCCTCAATGGTGTGTACGTCCTCGGATGATGTGCCCTCCTAAAGTCCACGATCAGCTCCTTCGTTTTTTTGATGTTCAAGGGGAGGCTGCATCCTGAAATATAAAATACTGGAAACTCAGTAGACATCTGAAGGAAGAGCAATCTGTTAACGTTTCAGGTTAGGGGACCTTCATCAGAAGTGGGTTTCTTTCCCTTTTTCCCTGCATGACCTGATGAGTGTTTCTTTCATTTTTTTTAAGATGTGCAACTTCTGCAGTTAATTGGGATTTGCATTTAATCTCACGACTGACCACACTGAACCGATACATCCATATCTCTGTGAAATTCAGTGGCTTCCCAACCCCTCCATCCCACACCACCACCATTGCACACTCCCACTTCATTCCTCATCTCTTTTCCTTTCTCCCCCCCGTAACCTCCTCTTTGTTTCCGCAGTTTTCACGTTGCCCCCCCCCCCCGACAAAATCCCCCTCTACCTTCCTTCTGTCTGTCCCACCTCCAACTCTGTCCTGCACCACTCCCCTTCCTACATACCCCTTCCCTCCCCTCTCCTCTTGCCCCACTCACTTCATTCATCCCTTCACTTCCCCTCACCTCTCTCTTCTTCCCCATCTTAGAAACATGCTAGGAAAAAAATAGGTGCAGGAGTAGGCCACTCGGCCCTTCGAGTCAGCACCCCCATTCAATATGATCATGGCTGATCATCTAAAATCAGTACCCCGCTCCTGCTTTCTCCCCATATCCCTTTATTCCTTTAACCCTAAGAGCTAAATCTAACTTCCTACTCACTTTCCTTCTAATCCCTTCTTTTCTCCTCACCCTCTTTTCCTTCATACCCAACCCCCCTCCCTCTCCCCTCTCTCCTATCCCCTTCCCATCTCTTCTAATCCCCTCATCTACCTCTCTCCTTTCCTTCATGCACCCATTCAGAGAAACATAGAAACATAGAAATTAGGTGCAGGAGTAGGCCATTCGGCCCTTCGAGCCTGCACTGCCGTTCAATGTGATCATGGCTGATCATCCAACTCAGTATCCCGTACCTGCCTTCTCTCCATACCCCCTGATCCCCTTAGCCACAAGGGCCACATCTAACTCCCTCTAAAATATAGCCAATGAACTGGCCTCAACTACCTTCTGTGCCAGAGAGTTCCAGAGACTCACCACTCTCTGTGTGAAAAAAGTTTTTCTCATCTCGGTCTTAAAGGATTTCCCCCTTATCCTTAAGCTGTGACCCCTTGTCCTGGACTTCCCCAACTTCGGGAACAATCTTCCTGCATCTAAACCCCTCCCCTCCCTTCCCCTCCCCTTCCTTCTCTCTCCTGTCCCCTTCTCCCCCATCCCTTTTCCCTTCTTCCATCTCCTCTGCCTCCTTCATTTACCCATCTTCATGTCTTTTCCTGCCGTCCATTCCCCATCCCACCTGTTGGCCGTGAACAGTGAACAGTGAAAGGCGTACAGCAGACATATGTTGTTTGTTCAAGCTGCCCTGGGTCTGTAGCTTGGCTTTATTTGTTTACAAAACCAGTTGTGGGCAATTTGGGCCGAAGGGCCTGTTTCCACGTTGTAAGACTCCATGAGGAGGCAGAGGGCGAGGTGTTTCACTGAGATCTGTTCAGGGCAGTGACTGTCCAGGGTTACCTGTCACTCAGGCAGTGCAGCACCTAGGCTGAGTCTTATAAATTTACTGGCGTGTCCTTTAGGAATAATCCTACCCTATTTACAGAAACCTCTCCCTTCATAGCCTTGCCTTAAAAGCCTTGCCTTCAATGCCATTGTTCTATCTATAGAAATTTGCCAGTGCTCTCCACAATAAGTAAAACCTTTAACACATTCTGCACAAAATACAGACCCCTGCCCGCCCTATAGACTCAAATACAAATACAGGATGCAGCGGTAGAGTTTCTGCCTTACAGTGCCAGAGAACTGAGTTCAACCATGAACACGGGTACTGTTTGTATGGAATTTGTACGTTCTCCCCGTGACCGCGTGGGTTTTCCCCAGGTGCTCCTGTTTCATGCCACAATCCAAAGACGTGCAGCTTTGTAGGTTAATTTGCTCCGGGGAAGACAAAGAGCAAATTGTCCCTAGCGTGTGTAGGATAGTACGAGGCGATCGCTGGTCCACGTGGACCCGGTGGGCCGAAGGGCCTGTATCTCCAACCTAAACAATCATTCATTATTTAGATTCAACTTTATAATTAAAGTGAATGTTACACCAATACTGGCAGTTGATGTGAATGATATTATGTTTAGAGATATGTGAAAGGAAGAACTTTAGCACTAATGAATTGCAGTAAATTCAAACATCCATGACTCCTTGCAGCAGACAATAAATGTTCCCAGTTCAGTTTTACTCATTAGCAGGTCAGATAATTGTTTTATTAAGGCAACCTTGACTGAAATTTCATTTGTTCAGTGAAATTAAAACCGAAGACCATCCCTCGCTGGGTTGTCGGACATCCTTCTCTCTGGAGCCCTGTTTTGCTTCCAAAATGCAATTTGTGTTCTATATGAGTTATTAACAGTGACCGCCTTTTGTCTGTAGAATATTCCCTCTCCGCCTGACAATACCAAATCGTCCTTCTATTAATTTGCAATTGGTTTGCAATCGCATTTGTAGGCAATTGCTCGCTAATGAGATAGGCGACATTTAATGAACAGGGGAAGGGGGGGGAGGGGGGTGGTGGGGGGGAGAGGAGCATATCGCTGCATCACAATGCACGGTGACGGGGTTTAAGAATAAGGAGTAAGCCATTTAGAACGGAGACGAGGAAACACTTTTTCTCACAGAGAGTGGTGAGTCTGTGGAATTCTCTGCCTCAGAGGGCGGCGAGGCAGGTTCTCTGGATGCTTTCAAGAGAGAGCTAGATAGGGCTCTTAAAAATAGCAGAGTCAGGAGATATGGGGAGAAGGCATACTGATTGGGGATGATCAGCCATGATCACACGATGCTGGCTCGAAGGGCCAAATGGCCTACCCCTGCACCTATTGTCTATCGTCTATTGTCTATAGAGTTGCTGCCTTACAGCACCAGAGAACCAGGTTCGATCCTAACTACCGGTGCTGTCTTTAGGGGTAGGCAATAGACAATAGACAACAGACAATTGGTGCAGGAGTAGGACATTCGCCCCTTCGAGCCAGCACCACCATTCACTGTGATCATGGCTGATTATCCACAATCAGTACCAGTTCCTGCCTTCTCCCCATATTCCTTGACTCCACTATCTTTAAGAGCCCTATCTAACTCTCTCTGGAAAGCATCCAGATAATCGATCTCCATTGCCTTCTGAGGCACAGAATTCCACAGATTCACAACTCTCTGGGTGAAAAAGTTTTTCCTCATCTCCATTCTAAATGGCCAACCCCTGAGTTTGTGCGTTCTCCCTGTGACCGCGTGGGTTTTCTCCGGGTGCTCCGGTTTCCTCCCACACTCCAAAGACCTGCAGGTTTGCAGGTTAATTGACTTGGACAAAGATTGTAAATTATCCCCAGTGTGTGTTGGATAGTATTAGCGTGCGGTGATCTCTAAACTAAATCTCGCTAATCCACCCGCGGCACGGATTGACAATTACTTAAAGGAGTTCTAGACGGAGTTAAACTCGACGGCTATACAAACGCAAACTGCGCCATCTGGCTTTGTCGAAGTTACCGCGCACAATTTATCCTTTGCAACTTAATATAATCAACTCAAAATAAAATGCGCGGACAATATAAAGAATTTTCAAAGTACAGATCACTGATTCTATAATATTCCTCACACGTTGCTTCTACAATAGTCAAGCAACATCATTTAAACTCAGCAAGAGTTTTGGAAATAAAGAACTGCAGGTGCTGTTTTTTTTACCAAAGACAAGACACAAATTGCTGGAGTAACTCAGCGGGTCAGGCAGCACATCTGGTGATGATGCAGGTCGGGACCCTTCTTCAGACTGAAAGTAGGGACGGGAGGGGTTGGGCGGGGGGGGGGGGGGGGAGGGGAGGGGAGGGGGGGGGAGGGGGGGTGGTGGGGGGGGGGACAGCTGGAGGCCAGAAAAGGCCGGGCAATAAATGCAACTAGGCATCGGTGAAGAATCCATTCCAAACATTACTTGCCCCTTTCCGATCCAAGATCCATAATTAGTTGCCAAGTTCCACAGATGTAGATGACAAGGAGCCGCAGATGCTGGTTTACAAGGGGAAAAAAACGCAAAGTGCTGGAGGAACTCGGCGGGTCAGGCAGCATCTCTGAGGAACGTGGATAGGTGACGCTGCAGGTCTGAAGAAGGGTCCCGACATGAAACATCACCGATCCACGTTCTCCAGAGATGCCGCCTGACCCATTCAGTAACTTTGAGTATATTCTCTTGCCTATTTCTTACTTTAGAATGGCAATTTTCACATGTGTCAGATATTATTATTAAAAAAACAGTGTACCTTTCTTGTCCTAGACTTCGTTTTCCGCTGTAGTATGTGATGAATTTCCCTGGCACTCAAGAACTAACACATATTAAATGTGAACGGGGGAGGGGGGGGGGGGTCTGAAATCATTAGTTCAACTGCGTTGAGACCTTCTCGGATAACAACGCTCCGGGTTGGATTAGAAGCATAGAAGCTTTAAAATCAGGTGCAGGAGTAGGCCATTCGGCCCTTCGAGCCAGCATCGCCATTTAACATGGTCATGGCTGATCATCCAACTCAGTAACCCTTGATCCCCTTAGCCCTAAGAGCAAAAATCCAACTCTCTGTTGATTGTAGGTAGACAGAAATGCTGGAGAAAGTCAGCGGGTGAGGCAGCATCTAAGGAGCGAAGGAATAGGTGACGTTTCGGGTCGAGACCCTTCTTCAGACCCTTCTCCTCCTCTCTTGATTGTGCACTGGGGCAAGAAGAGATAGCTTTCTGCTCATGACAACTCCGCAAACAAGGCCCTAAGATCATAAGTTTATAGGTGCAGAATTAGGCCGCTCGGCCCATCTAGTCTGTCCCGCCATTCAATCATGCCTGATCTATCTTTCCCTCCTAACCCCTCTCTCCTGCCTTCTCCCGGTAACCCCCGAAACCCGCACCGATCAACAATCTATATATATATTTCTATGCTCATAAACGAGTAACAAACGCCGAGAAATCAATGGAACCATTCACCGTCTAACTCCGCGGGGTAAATGGAGCGGTGTAAATAAACCAGTGAATTTGCTGCCCTCACACAGCCCCGGAAAGACGTTGACATTAGAAGTAATTCTGGTGCATTAGGACTGTAGAGGGCACCGCTGACATTAGTAAGGAGTGACTTAGGCATTGCATGCATTTATTCAAGGACTTTTCATAGCATTTATAAATGTTTTATACAAAGTGTGAGACCCTTATCAACATTTGGCCGTCATTTAAGAAGCAAGCGCCTACTCCTGACGTTGGTGGTGGCAGTACAGGTGAGTCAGAATGCAACCCCCCCGGTAATTTCACAATCAATACTGTACCGTCCTACCACAAGCAGAGAGCGGTGCTGAACTACAATCACGCTCGGGACTATCCTTGTCCGGACTTTGCTGGCTTTACCTTGCACTGAGTGTTAGTCCCTTCTCGTGTATCTATCTATCTCTCTATCTGTGCGCTGTGAAGGGCTCGATTGTAATCGTGTCTTGCTTTTCCGCCGGCTGGTCAGCACGCAACAACAACAACATTAAAAAAAAAAAGCTTTTCACTGTACCTCGGTACACGTGACAATGAACTAAACTGAAACCGGACTGCAAACCCAACGTTGAAAAAGGAACGGCGGTCTTCGATTCCGAGGAGGGATTTCAGCGCGGTCGCTGTCCAAGGTCCTGCGAATGAAGGTGAGTTTAACGCCGCGCTCCCGAGAACCTGCCCGGCCTCTGCGGCCGCGGGGACATATTCTCTTTCCAATCGTTGAGTGGTATTTACTGAATGGTGTCTATTGACGATATGCGTAGAGGAATGGTTTGGGTCGATGGAAAATAATGGTGCCACGGCGCCTGCAAATATAAACTAACCCCCACTCCTCGCGTACACTTCCACCTAACAGGTTGGACCTTCCCATTGTCACAAAAAGCTGGAGTAACTCAGCGGGACAGGCAGCGTCTCTGGAGAGGAGGAAATTGGTGGCGTTTCGGGCCGAGACCCTCCTTTAGACCCAGGAGAGAGAGACACACACACACGCACACACAGATAAGGAAGGGTAAGATGTGAAAACGAGACATCAAAGGGGATGAGGGACAAGGAATGAGCCTTTATCTATGTGGCTCACGCCTCTTTGCCCGCTTACCTCTGCCCATCTCTCTCTATATATATATATATATATCTCCACCTGTCTTTCTCGCCCCCACCCCCACCCTCTACCCCCCTCCCCCCCCCCCCCCCCCCTCCCTCCCTCTGTCAGTAAGGCGCCCAGGCGGGATGGGACATCGGCACAGAGGCACGGTCAAAGCCACTGCCTATCATCCCAGACTAGACATGCCATCACTAACGCTGACCCCGCCTATCGCGTCCGTGCCATTTAAAGTAGAGAACGGCTAGCGAGGGAGAGAGGGAGAGAGGGAGAGAGGGAGAGAGCCAAGAAGTCAAACATCCAGAAATCGTAAGAGCACAGGAGCCTGATGTTTG
>OY740804.1:10157604-10365104 GCA_963514005.1 Raja brachyura
TTTGATTTTGCACTGCATTTTCTCCAAGCCCACGGTATGTAACCTGCGTGGGAAGGAACTGCAGATGCTGGTTTACACCGAAGACAGACACAAAATGCTGGAGTGACTCAGCGGGACAGGCAGGATCTCTGGAGAGAAGGAATGGGTGATGTTTTGGGTCGAGACCCTTCTTCAGACTTGTTTGTGGAACCTAAAACATCTTCCCCAACAGTGACATGGACAAACATTGGCTTTGGCATATGGGAAGTGAGAAGTAAAAATGTGATTATCTGTAAAATAACATGTGTAGTAGGCAGGAACCACAGATGCTGGTTTAAACCGGACAGACACAAAAAGCTGGAGTAACTCAGCGGATCAGACAGCTTCTCTGGAGAAAAGGAATAGGCGACGTTTCGGTTCGTCTGAAGGAGGGTCTCGACCTGAAAAGTCAACTTCCTTTTCTACAGAGATGCTGCCTGACTCCTGAGTTGTGAGGCAGCATCTATGGAGCGAAGGAAATAGGCAACGTTTCGGGCCGAAACCCGACGGCGGCCGGCAACGTCACCTGTTCCTTCTCTCCATCGATGCTGCTGCACCCGCTGAGTCTCTCCAGCATTTTTGTCTACCTTCGATTCTCCCCGCATCTGCAGTTCCTTCTTAAACACCCTGACTTACTTCAGCTTTCTGTGTCTATCTTCTGCGAAATAACATATTGTGTCACAAGTATGGTGATCCTCAGCCCAGAACGTGCAGGTTAACATGAATTTACCCACCTTCAAATGAAACTCTTCTCCCAAACTGGACTGGTAGCCAGTTTATTTTGTTAAGAGCAATTGCATATACGGAATACAAGGCTGTTTGAACGTAATAAAAACGAAACAATAACGCTAGGAGTTGGATTGACAAGCGATTGGTTGGAGTTTGGATAATTAAAGTTATCTGATGGTTAAATCTACACATAAAGTAAACACATTCAAGAGAATTGTTTTTCAGATCTGTTCTGTGGAGCCTGAAATTACAATTGAAATAAGCTCCAGACTGAGTTTTCACTTTGACTTTGAGTTTCTTCTTCAGAATCAGAATCAGAATCAGAATCAGAATGCCTTTTATTGTCACTATACACATGTACAGTGAGATTAAAAACTGCTCCTACTCAGTGCAAAACAAGACAAAAAGGGGAGGGGGGGGGGGGGAATAAGGTGCACAGTTTCTGCAGCGCTATATACATATCTACAAAAAGACAATGGATAAATGGAATGGATAATAGGATTCCTATATCCAGTATGGGTTACAGTTACAGTACAAATTACAGTAGGTGGAAAGATGAAAGTCCGTGGGCTAGGCTGTGAAGTCAATGCATGTGTGAGTTCAGGGAGATGATGGATTTTGGAAAGAAACTGTTCTTGAGTCTATTTGTCCTTGTGCTGATGCACCTATAGCGCCTCCCTGAGGGTAGCAGGTTGAACAGGCCAAATGCAGGATGGGAGCTGTCCTTGATAATGTTCTTCGCCCTGCTGAGGCAGCGGGAGGTGTAAATGTCCATCAGAGAGGGGAGAGGGCAGCCGATGGCGTATGGCGTGCACAGCCTAAAGTTGCAGGACAACCTGTTCTGTTTGATCTTATTTGATTGTGCACGTCAGGTTGATTGCATTCGTCGAAACAGGGCGGACCACGTGAAGGTTGCAATCTTCCACCCGCTGACTTTGAGCTTAAATTTACAGTGTCACCGTTTACCATTTTACTTTGCTGCTAACCATTAAATAGAGTAAAATCTTGGTGAAATATTGGCAGATAATTGTTGCAATTATTAATAGCTATTTTCTCAAAACAGGGATCCAGAAAGGAGCTACGAAATTCACCCTTCATTAGGTGCCAATTCCTGTTAAATTAACCCAGCCACCTTTGCAAATTATGAAACCAAACTCCCAACTTTAAGGCGCATGGCAGGATAAATCATTTCTCTAAGGTTTAAGGCATTCTTCAGTGCCTGATAGTCCTTTCATGATTGAAAAGAAAAACTAAATTCTGTTCAGCAAATGCCACAATATGATTTGGATCAACGACTGACTTGAATGAAATGGTGCGTGGAATAACAGATTAATTAATCAATAATCAATAGCAAGACGTGTGAAAGATGTGCTGGGATTATTCTCTCTGAAGGTGAAAGGAGGGTGATATGAAGGTTTAACAGAGACATTTAACTCATGCAGTGTTTTATGGAGAAAGCATGACAAAACTGTATCTACTGTCAGAAGGGCAATATCTAAATGGCACATGTTTAGTATGAAGATGGACTCAAAGTGAAACACATCATGTCAGGCAACAGCTTTGGTAGATGCTGCCTGACTCGCTGCAGCACTTTGTGTCTATCTTTGGTCTAAACCAGCATTTGCAGTTCTTTGTTTCTACAGGTTTAATATAATTGGCAAAAATGCAGAAATGAGATGAGGATATTTGTTACTGTGAATTTAGTTTAGTTTAGTTTAGAGATATGGTGCGGAGACAGGCCCTACGTCCCACCGAGTCTGCACTGATCAGTGTTACCTGTACACTACCCTAAACTACACACAAGGGACAATTTACAATTTTTTTACTGAAGCCAATTAACCTACAAACCTGTTCGGGTTTGGAGTGTGAGAGGAAACTGGAGTACCCAGAGAAAACATACTTGATCACACCGAGAACGAATAAACTCCATGCAAACAGCACCCGTAGACGGGTATCGAACCTCTGCGCCACCGTGCTGCATGGTTGGTTTTAATATAGAAACATAGAAACATCGAAAATAGGTGCAGGAGGAGGCCATTCAGCCCTTCAAGCCAGCACCGCCACTCATTGTGATCATGGCTGATCGTCCCCAATCAATAACCCGTGCCTGCCTTCTCCCCATATCCCTTGATTCCGTTAACCCTTAGAGCTCTATCTAACTCTCTCTTAAATCCATCCAGTGATTTGGCCTCCACTGCCCCCTTTGGTAGGTAATTCCACAAATCACAACTCTCTGGGTGAAAAAGGTTTTTCTCACCTCAGTTTTAAATGGCCTCTCCTTTATTCTAAGACTGTGGCCCCTGGTTCTGGACTCAGCCAACATTGGGAACAATTTTCCTGCATCTAGCTTGTCCAGTCGTTTTATA
The DNA here is from genome assembly GCA_963514005.1 of Raja brachyura. Next base: position 10,160,718 of record OY740804.1, read on the forward strand.
ATTTATATGTTTTTATAAGATATCCCCTCATCCTTCTCAACTCCAGTGAATACAAGCCTAGTCTTCTCAATCTTTCCTCATATGACAGTCCCACCATCCCAGGGATCAATTTCGTGAACCTACTCTGCACTGGATTTCCTTCCTCAAATTAGGAGACCAAAACTGTACACAATACTCCAGATGTGGTCTTACCAGAGCCCTATTCAACTGCAGAAGAACCTCTTTACTCCTATACTGAAATCCTCTTGTTATGAAGGCCAACATTCCATTAGCTTTCTTCACTGCCTGCTGTACCTGCACACCAACTATCAGTGACTGGTGTACAAGGACACCCAGGTCTCTCTGTATCTCCCCCTTACCTAACCTAACCCCATTGAGATAATAATCTGCCCCCTTGTTTTTGCCACCAAAGTGGATAACCTCACATTTATCTATATTATACTGCATCTGCCACGCATCTGCCCACTCACTCAACCTGTCCAGGTCACCCTGCAACATCCTAACACACTCTTCACAGTTGACACTGCCACCCAGCTTTGTTTCATCCGCAAACCTGCTAGTGTTGCTCCTAATTCCTTCTTCCAGATCATTAATATATATGGTAAACAGTTGCGGCCCCAACACCGAGCCTTGCGGCACTCCACTCGCCACTGCCTGCCATTCTGAAAAGGACCCGTTCACTCCTACTCTTTGCTTTCTGTCTGACAACCAATTTTCTATCCATGTCAACACCCTACCCCCAATACCATGTGCTCTAATTTTAGTCACCGAGGTCACCTTGCGGGACCTTATCAAAGGCTTTCTGAAAGTCTAGATACACTGCCTCCACTGGCTCCCCTTCATCCATTTTACTTGTCACATCCTCAAGAAATTCCAGAAGATTGGTCAAGCATGATTTCCCTTTCATAAATCCATGCTGACTTGCACTAATCTTTTTACTGCTATCCAAATGCCCCATTATTACCTCTTTAATAATTGACTCCATCATCTTTCCCACCACTGAAGTCAGGCTAACTGGTCTGTAATTCCCCGTTTTCTCTCTCGCTCCTTTCTTGAAAAGTGGGATAACATTAGCTATCCTCCAATCCACAGGAACTGATCCTGAATCTATTGAACATTGGAAAATGATCACCAATGCGTCCACTATTTCTAGAGCCACCTACCTGAGGACCCTGGGATGCAGACCATCAGGCCCAGGGGATTTATCATCCTTCAGTCCCATTAGCCTACCCAATACTATTTCTCGCCTAATGCAAATTTCTTTCAGTTCCTCTACCCCCTTAGATCCTCTGTCGTCCAGTACTTCTGGGAGATTCCTTAGTGAAGACAGATCCGAAGTACTTATTCAATTCTTCTGCCATTTCCTTGTTCCCCATAATAATTTCACCCGTGTCTGCCTTCAAGGGACCCACATTTGACTTTGCTACTCTTTTTCCACTAACATATCTAAAGAAGCTTTTACTGTCCTTCTTTATATTCCTGGCCAGCTTCCCTTCGTATTTCATCTTTTCAGCCCGTATTGCCTGTTTTGTTTCCTTCTGTTGTCCTATGAAAGTTTCCCAATCCTCTGGCTTCCGGCTACTCTTTGCTGTGTTATACATCTTTTCTTTTAGTTTTATTCTATCCCTAACTGCTCTTGTCAGCCACGGTTGCCCCCTACTCACCTTAGAATCTTTCTTCCTTTTTGGAATGAAATGATCCTGCGTCTTCCGGATTATGCCCAGAAATTCCTGCCATTGCTGTTCCACCGTCATCCCTGCTAGGATCCCTTTCCAGTCTACCTTGGCCAGCTCCTCTCTCATGCCTTCATAGTCCCCTTTGTTCAACTGCATCACTGACACTTCCGATTTAACCTTCTCCTTCTCAAATTGCAGATTAAAACTAATCATATTATGATCACTACCTTCAAGCGGTGCCTTTACCTCGAGTTCTCTTATAACATCTGGTTCATTGGACAACACTAAATCCAGAATTGCCTTTTCTCTGGTCGGCTCCATTACAAGCTGCTCTAAGTATCCATCTCGGAGGCATTCTACAAACTCTGTTTCTTGGGGTCCTGAACCAACCTGATTTTCCCAGTCTACCTGCATATTGAAATCCCCCATCACCACAGTGGCATTACCTTTGTTACATGCCAGTTTTAACTCCTGCTGCAACTTGCACCCTATATCCGGGCTGCTATATGGGGGTCCGTAGATAACACCATTTAGTGTCTTCTTGCCTTTGCAATTCCTCAACTCAATCCACAGTGACTCTACCTCATCAGTCCCAATGTCTTCCCTCGCAAGGGTCTGAATTCCATCCCTCACCTGCAGAGCTACCCCCCCCCTCCTCTGCCCACCTGCCTGTCCTTTCTATAGGATGTATAACCCTAAATATTAAGTTCCCATGCCCGATCCTCCTGCAGCCACGTCTCAGTAATCCCCACAATGTCATATCTACATTTTCATCCAGAATTTGAAGGGATTTGAGGTAAAATCTTACAGCAGCAGGAGCCAAATAAATTCCTTCTGGCCTTTGAGATGTGATGATCCAGAAGTTCTAAATAAAATTAAGAACTGGTTTTCAACTTTTCATTTCTACCAAGGCCTTTTCAGATTTACAATTTCTTCAAAGTCAATGGAAACTTTACGTTTTGCACGGCTTTGCAAACAACCGATTGAAAAGGCTTTGAAAGTGAACCTGCCACCACATTTTAGATAGAAAATAACAGCAAATCCCAGGCCGATCGTAACAAGAGATAAATGGAGGAGCGCGTTCCATTGCTTAATTTGCACCCTCCCCCCCCCATGCAATGTACTTAATTTGCACCCCCCGAGAGCCTACTCACTACCAACCAGTGTACCAATCATGACAATTTAGTGTCAATTAGTGCCAAATTAGAGGCAGTTTTGCGCTATGACTTAAATTGTCTAGAAGCCGAGTCGAGACTGCCCTAAAATGCGTTTGCTTTTAATGAGGCCTCTCATGAGGCTTCAGATCCCACTCGTAACTTTGATACTGCAGCATCAGTAAGCATTGGCAGAGATTTCTACTGTTTGCCACTTCCAGTGAAACCAAAATATAACCTCAACGAATGACATTACCAGCTCGCTAGGAATATCAAATGAAGAAAATCTTCATTTACCATGTGGCGCACACAGAATCGTAGATCCCTCCACTCTCCGAATACACAACTAATTGTCTCTTGTACAATCTTAAAATAACCTTTATTTTACAGGTCAAGCTATATTCCTTGGCCCTGACCCTTTATGGTCAATCTATACACAACGTGGGGACAACCCAGGGGGTGACGAACCTGTCTTCTGATTATTGCCCATCTCCAAGTATAATGACTTAACAGGCATCAGTATTCCGGACAGCGTTAGAACTACATCAAAACAGCTTTCAAATGAGAAGTGAATAAGTATTTTAACAGAATTTTTTTTTAATGGTTGAAAGGAGTGTGAGTGAAGAATACAAACAAGTAGATGGTGAATAATTATTAAGAATAGCCCAGATTTTTACTGGGGTCAACTGTAGCAGTCAATTGGAGCAGTACAGTTCTGTATGCGTTACATGCAAAGTTCTATTGCTCTACATTCTTCAGATACATGTCGTTCTCCAAATAGGATGTTGTAATAAGTTGATTTCCTAATAATTGGCTGGCAATGTAAACGTGTGTCAGCTGCTTACTATTTCAGTGAGAGACTGACTGCTCTAAAGAATTTGAATCCAGTCGGCTAAGGATTGTTCAGGTATGTGCATCTGTTTCCTGTTCCTGCATTTCAGGCTACAATTTATTTTTAGTTTAGAGATACAGCGCAGAAACAGGCCCTTCGGCCACCGAGTCCGGACTGGCCAGCGATCCCCACACATTAACACCACCCTGCACACACCAGGGACAATTTTCCATTTATACATTTGCCCCAAGCCAATCAACCTACAAACCTGTGCGTCCTTTGCAGTGTGGGCGGACACCGACGATCTCAGAGAAAGCCCATGCAAACTCCGTACAGACGGCACCCGTAGTCAGGATCGAACCCGGGACTTTGGCTCTCTAAGGCATCAACTCTACTGCTGCGCCACCGTTCAGCCCTAAATTCCACCTGATTTCCTTATTCCAATCATGGAAAAATTGGAGGATGGGGAGAAGTGTGGAAAATCGTGAGGGTTGGTATGGTGTGGAGTTGGGTTGTTAAGTGCATCTTAAAATGCCACAGACCAAGTCATTGGAGGCCAAATCATTGGATATTTTTAAGGCGGAGATCGACAGATACTTGATTAGTACGGGTGTCAAGGGTTATGGGGAGAAAGCAGGAGAATGGGGTTGAGAGGGAAAGATAGATCAGCCATGATTGAATGGCGGAGAAGACTCAAAGGGGCGTATGGCCTAATTCTGCTCCTATGACGTATGCAAATAAAGTCACTAGATTTTCTCCTCTCCAGTTCACCGGGTTCCATCAGGTACTCAGACTGTCATATCCACAGGTAAATGATGTCAAGTGAACCACAAAATCACAAAATGGTTACTGCATCGAAGGAGGCCATTTGGCCCATCATATCCATATCAGCTCTTCATGAGAGGGAATCCAGCAAGGAGATAGGCGACGTTTCGGGTCGAGACCCTTCTTCAGACGCTCCGTCCTCAGTCCACTCACCTGCCTTCCTCCGGCCACAACCCCCATCCTTGCCGCGTGTTCACCATCCCCCCGGACCTCCCCCTCTCCGACACCGAAAGGTCGGTCCTCAGCAGAGGTCTTACCTTTGTCCCCCTCCGTCCCCACCTCAATGAGTTCCGCGCCCACCACGACTTGGAGCTTCTTCTACCGTTGCCTCCGCCTCACAGCGTTCTTCCACGGGAATAAGTCCTCCCCCCCCACTGATGATCCCTTTACCTGTCTCCCACGAACCCCCTCCTCGTGGACCCCCCCTCGTGGCCCTCCGGCTTTAGAACTCTTTATACAGAATTGTCTACCCCTCTACTACATGTAACTTTCTGCAACTTCAGAAATAGAATTTCTGCACTTGATATTTCCAGTAGATCATAAGTGATAGGAGCAGAATTAGGCCATTCAGCCCATCGTCTACTCTGCCATTCAATCATGGCTGATCTATCTCTCCCTCCTAACCCCATTCTCCTGCCTTCTTCCTTAACCCCCTGACACCCATAGTAGTGTGATGACTGGAACTATACACAATATTCCAAATATGGTTTAACAAAAGATAAATGCAACACACTAGAGTAACTCAGCGGGTCAGGCGTCATCTCTGGAGAAAATAGATGGGTGACCATTCGGGTCGGGACCCTTCCTCCGACTGATTGTAGTAAGGAGGGTGGGGAAAAAGCTGAAAGTGAAAAAACGGGACAAATTAGAGTCGGCCACAGATGAGCTCAGACAAGGAGGCCTGATAGCCGGTTTTTGGATAGAGACAGGTGGGAGCCCAAGAGGTACACATAGTTGCCAACTGGGGTGCTGGTTAATGGGGGGGGGGGGGGGGGGGGGGGGGAGGGGGAGGAAGAGGGAGATGTTGTATTATATTAAGGTTTAACCAATGTTTTGTGCAAGTGTAACATGACATCGCAATTCATACCTAATGCCATGGCCTATGAAGACAAGCATATCAAATGCCTTACTCTCATTTCGATACATCTGTTACACCACTTTCAGCAAGCTATGGACTTTCAATCCAAGGTTTCTCTGTCCTTCAATGCTCCTAAGTATCCTGACGTTTACTCTAAATGTCCTACCAGAATTTGACCTCCCAAAGTACCTCACACTAGTCTGGATTAAATTCCATTGACCACCCTTTTCCCCCAGATTTCCACCTGCGTATGTCCTGTTGTGTCCTTGGACAGGTTGTTTCGTTAGTTACAAGTCCACCAAAGTTTGTGTTGCCTGCAGACTTACCAACGTCACCACCTACATTTCATGGTCTTATTTAACTTCACCTGATCTCCCACATTCCACAGGAGGAGCGTACAATGATGCAATTACAGCCATTACTAATCCGCTAGTAATCGCTGGGTCACAACAAAATGCAAAGACCTCACCTCGGATTACTGTAGAAAGCATTTCATCGGGATGCATCACAGCAAAGTTTGGCTTTAAGAATAAGGAGTAAGCCATTTAGACGAGAAAACACTTTTTCTCACAGTGAGTGGTGAGTCTGTGGAATTCTCTGTCTCAGAAGGTGGTGGAGGCAGGCTCTCTGGACACTTTCAAGAGAGAGCTAGATAGGGCTCTTCAAGATAGCGGAGTCAGGGGATATGCGGAGAAGGCAGGAACGGGGTACTGATTGGGAATGATCAACCATGATCACATTGAATGGCGGTGCTGCCTCGAAGGGCCGAATGGCCTACTCCTGCACCTATCGTCTATTGTCTGTTGGCAACAGCTCCCATCCAAGACCACAATAAATTGCAGCAAATTGTGGATGCCGCACTGCACCTTCCATTGACTGAATTCATGCATCATGCTGCCTCCGCAAGGCCACCAGCATAATCAAGGACGAGTCGCGCACTGGCCACTCCCTTTGTCTCCCCTCCCCCATCAGGCAAGAGGTACAGAAGTGTGCAAACGCACACCTCCAGATTCAGGGACAGTTTCTTCTCAGCTGTTATTAGGCAACTGAACCATCCTACCACAACTAAAGAGCAGTCTTGAACTACTACCCACCTCATTGGTGGCCCTTGGACTATCCTTGATCGGACTTTGCTGTCTTTATCTTGCACTAACCGTTATTCCTTTATCACGTATCTGTAGACTGTGAATGGCTCGATTGTAATCACGTATTATCTTTCCGCTGATTAGCACGCAAGAAAAGCTTTTCACTGTAGCTCGGTACACGTGACAATAAACTAACCTGAAACTGAAATTGTATTGACAATCAGCCTTCTCGCCAACATTTCCATCATCAAATATCAATACACTTTGACCTAACTCATGACACTTTGACCTTAGAACCATTCACTCTCAAAATGGCTGCTCCAATATGGTTACTTCCATGAGCCCATCTATCATTTTGTAGATCAAATAGACTGTACATCATTGCGGACATTGGACTTTGTCTCTGGAAATGTCACACTACATTGCTCAGAACTATATTCTGCACTCTGTATCTTTCCATTTTAGTGTTGTTTGGTTGTGTTCATGTATCTTCTGGTTTGACTGTTGCAAAATAAAGCTTTCCACTACACCTCAGTAAACCTAAACATAAACTTTCATAGAAAAATAGGTGCAGGAGGAGGCCATTCGGCCCTTTGAGCCAGCACCGCCATTCATTGTGATCATGGCTGATCGTCCCCAATCAATAACCCGTGCCTGCCTTCTCCCCATATCCCTTGATTCATTCCCTCTCACGTTCTCTCATGCAGATTTTTTCTCTCTGTAGTATATTTATCCAACACCCTTTTGGCACCCACTATTAAATCTGTTGTTGTCATTAATTTAGGCATTGTATTTACAATTCATTGCTCAAAAAATAAAAGTATTTCCTAATGCCACTCGTAGATCTGGTACTGCAGATGCCTGGCACGGTGGCTCAACGGTAGAGTAGCTGCCTTACAGTGCCAGAGACCAGGGTTGGATCCTAACTACGCATGCTGTCCTTACGGAGTTTGCATGTTCTCCCCGTGAACGCGTAGGTTTTCCCCGGGTGCTCCAGTTCCCTCCCACATTCCAAAGACGTGCGTACAGGTTTGTGGATTAATTGGCTTCGGTGAAGAGTGTAAATTGTCCCTAGTATGTAGGATAGTGCTAGTGTACGGGGATCACTGGTCGGCATGGACTTGGAGGGCTGAAGGGCCTGTTTCTGCGCTATAGCTCTAAGCTACAACTAGACATTTTTTGAAATCACCAAACATCCACATCTTTGGATATAATACAGCAATTGAACTGATAGAAATGTGTTCGAAGAGTTGATAGGAAAATCGCAAGTGGATTGCCATCATTTGCCCATTGCCAACAGAACCATCGCTTTTCTTACATCTATCAAAGTTTCCCTAATGAGAGCCATGGTGTTATCACATTGAATTGGCAAAGTCTCTGCTCCCCATCACCTTCTTTCCCTACCTCCCTCCCTCCCTCCTTTCCTCCCCCCCTTCCTTCCATCCCTCTCTCCTTCCATCCCTCTCTCCCTCCTTCCCTCTCTCCCTCCCTCCCTCCCTCTGTTCCTCCCTGCATCCACCCCTCATTCCCTCCCTCCCTCCCTCCCTCCCTCCCTTACCCTCCCTCGCTCCCTCCCTCCCCCACCACCCATGAATTCCGAAGCAAAATTCATTGCAAACACACCAGTTCCAGTTATTTACACCCAAGCGAGCCTGCTGAGGGACATCAGGCTGACTGCAGCAGTGCAGATTCACAGGTCCTCCAGCCATAAATCATTGCTTGGGATAATCTGGGTCACATTTACAATTCACATCTGACACCCACATAATGTTATGTCGCGAAGACCATGGCTTTTGAGAAATGAAATTTTCTGTAAATCATGGAACCGATGTGATATCCCAGATAACTTACCAATGGGACATTTCTTTCATTGGTGGTGCAGCAGTCGAGCTGCTGCCTCATAACACCAGAGACCCCGGTTCGATCCTGACCACGGGTGCTGTCTGTACGGAGTTTGTACGTTCTCCCCGTGACTGCGCGGGTTTTCTCCAGGAGCTACGGTTTCCTTTCACACTCCGTAGACGCACAGGTTTGTAGGTTAATCAGCTCGGTAAAATTGTAAATTGTCCCTAGTGTGTAGGATAGTGTTGGTGTATGGGGATTGCTGGTCGGCACGGACTCAGTGGGGCCGAAGGGCCTGTTTCCGTGCTGTATCTGTGAACTCAACTAAACAATACAAAATAAGTTTTAGTAAAATTAGAGTTTGAAATGTCTATAATGGTGGAACATTACATCTTGAGGCAGCTGAAGGAGGTCACATTGTGTAAATAATCAAACCGTGCTTGACTTTAACGATCACAACCATTTGCATTTATGCAATTCCTTCAATGCAGCAGAAACACCTCAAGATGCGTCACGGGAACATTGCCCAATGGAAATAATTGATGGAGGGCCAGTTCAGGAGCTATTAAAGAACAGATGTATACTTGCAGAAAGTGCCAGAGTTTGTTTGAAAGGAGAGTTAAGCGAGTCGCACCCCGGCCACTCCCTCTCCTCCACTCTCCCATCGGTCAAAGGGTGTAGAAGTGTGAAAACGCACACCTCCAGATTCAGGGACAGTTTCTTCCCAGCTGTTGTCAGGCAACTGAACCATCCTACCACAACCAGAGAGCAGTGCTGAACTATTATCTACCTCATTGGGGATCCTCGGTCTATCTTCGATCGAACTTTAATGACTTTATCTTGCACTACTCAAACGCTACTCCCTTTATCATGAGGTGGGCGTTGTGACTCTCGTCGCAGCAGCCTCTGTAGTCCATCTATCTTTTTTTATTTTTGTCTAGTTTTGAGTGTAGTTATAGTGTTTTTTTTTAGCTGGGTATGTGTGGGGGGGTGGGTGGTGAGGAGCGGGGTGGGGGAAACTTTTAAAATCTTTTCCCTGTACGGACGGCCGACCGTTCCTCTGTCGGGTCTCCGTTGCCGTTGGGGCCTAGCACCGTGAAGCGGCCTCCAACCGGACCTGGGGCTCCAGTCGCGGAGCCTACGGACTACTCACCGTCGTGGAGCTGGCCCAGTTCAGAACGGGAGGAGCTGTGGTGGCGCGCTGCTACTGCCCGACCCTGGGGCTTCGGAGTCTCCAGCTGCAGGCCAGTGGACGGTAACATCGGGAGCTCACGGGTCCCTGGTGGGAGACCGCTTTTCGGAGCTCCCGTGGCAGCAACTTCTCCCGCCTGCATTGCGGGATTGAAAAGGACCTGGAGCGGGGCATTACATCGCCCCGCGCGAATTTAATGGCCACGGGACTTGCTAGCGCCCACCGAGGGCCCTAACATCAAGACCCGGAGAGCGGCCTTGCATCGCCCTGAATGGCCGCGGGACATATTTACCTTCGCCCGCCCGGGGCTTTGACTCCGACATCGGGAGGAGAACGGGGAGTGCAGGGGAGAGATAAGACTTTGCCTTCCATCACAGTGAGGAGGAGATTCACCGTGATGGATGTTTGTGTAAATTGTGTTGTGTCTTGGTTCTTTTCTTGTATGTATGACTGCAGAAACCAAATTTGTATGTATGACTGCAGAAACCAAACAGGCCCTTCAGCCCAACTTGCCCATGCCAACCAAGATGCTTCATCTACACCAGTCCTACCTGCCTGCATTGGCCCCATATATCTCTGAACCTTCCCTATCTAGGTACCTGTCCAAATGTTTTTTGAATGTTGGTATCTGCCTCAAATGTTGGTATCTGCCGCTGCTCCAACATTGCGGAGCTCCCAACGCGGGTGACGCTGACCTCGACATCGCGGAGTCCTGGGACGCTTTGCCGGGGGTCGCCAGCGGGAATCTCCGCCCAGCGGGGCCTGTGGACATCGGGAGCCACGGACTCCGGTGGAAGGTGGCCGCTGAGGATGTTCTCCCATTCGACGTCGGGGTTCCATCATTCTCGGCGAGAGGGCCTGAACATCGGGCCGCCCGTAGCGGCGACTGTGGGGGGCTCGGGAGGCCCCGACCACGGGTGAACGTTGGGGCACATCGGTGAGGAGGTGGACTGGACTTTGGTTCCTTCCCTCACAGCGGGGAGCTTTGGTGCCGCTGTGGGGATGTTGGTGTTGTGGACTACTGTGTTCTGTGCTTTTGTGGGGTTTTAAAAATTATTTGTATGACAAAGGGAAAAATAATTTTGTTGTCTCTTAATTGAAGACAATGACAATAAATTAAACCAAATCAAATCAAATCAAACTCCCTCCTCTGGCAGCTCGTTCCATTCACCCACCACCCCTGTGTGGGACTTGGGAGTTTGTGCTGGACCACGTACAAGGCCAAGGCTGGCGTATGTTACGCTTGCCTTCATCAGTCGGGATAATGAGTGTAAGTCAGGAGGCCATGTTGCAGCTTCATGGCACTTCGGACTCAGTTGCAGTATTGTGAGCCATTTTAGGAAAGACCTAAGGGCCTGCCCCACCAGCATGCAACTCAATGCGATTAGCGCGACCTAACGTGGTCGCTTGAGCCGTCCGGCGTTGCGGGGCCGGTCCCACTTCAATCGCCGGAGCCGTGCGGAATTGTGCGGAGTTCGTCCCGACATCGCGCGGGGCTCCGATAAACTGACTATGTTCAAAAATTCCGCGCGGCAACGGCTTGTCGGCTCGTTGTCACCTCGACGCATTACACACCGCCTCGACATCGTGCCTCCGTGAACCTCTCTGTAGGTGCCTCCGTGACCCTCTATGTGTGTGGCTCCATGGCCCGCTGTGTGTGTGTGCCTCTGTGCCCCTCTCTGTGTGCCCCTCTCTGTCCTGGCGAACTTACCTTAAGACTTCGCTCCAAGTTCGCCTCACTTTGCGCCGCGTTGCGCCACTCACCCGACCTCCGCGCGGCCCTCGCTGCCGGTTTGGTCGCGCTTGCCGCATCCAGGCGGATGATGGTGGGAACGGCCCTGTACAGGGGATCACCCGACCTCCGCGTGGCCCCCGCTTCTAGTTTGATCGCGTTCATCGCATAGAGTTGCGTGCTTGTAGGTCAGGCCCTTTAGGAGAGGGCGCGGAAGAGATCGACAAGTATGGTGAAACAAGTAACTGCAGATGCAGAAATGTTGGGGGAAACACAAAGTGCTGGAGTAAATCTGCAGGTCTGGCAGCGCTGGTGGAGTGAATGGATCCACCATTCAGGTTGGAACCCTTGTTCAGATGAAAGAGCATAGGGACCGTTCAGACTGAAGAAGGTGCAAAGAAGTGTCCCATCCCGAAACTTCACTGATCCATTCCTTCCTGCTGTTTACTGCCTCACTCCAGCATTTGTGTTTTACCAAAATGCTTGTTGGAATAGAGGTTCTTAGCCACAGGTTCCCACTATCGCACATATTAAACGTTGCGATAGTACCTGCCATGCCTCACCAATCTCCTTCGGCAGCTCGTTCAATACTCCAACCACCCCTCGGTGTGAAAAAGTTATCCCTCAGATTCCTAGTAAATCTTTCCCCTGCCCTTCACCTTAAACCTGGGGCAGCACGGTGGCACTGTGGTAGAGTTGCTGCCTTACAGCGCCAGAGACCCGGGTTCGATCCCGACTATGGGTGCTGTATGTACGGAGTTTGTACGTGCTCCCCGTGACCTGCGTGGGTTTTCTCCGGGTGCTCCGGTTTCCTCCCACACTCCAAAAATTTAATGTAGGTTATTTCGGCTTTGGTAAACAAATTGTAAATTGTCCCTAGCGTGTGTAGGATGGTGCATGAGGATCGCTGGTCGGCGCGGACTTGGTGGGCCGAAGGTCCTGTTCCACGTTGTATCTCTTAACTAAACTAAACTAAAATCTCTCTAAACTAAACTGTGTCCTCTGGTTCTTGATTCCTCTATTCTGGGCAAGAGTCTGTGTGCGTCTGCACGTTCTATTCCTCTCCTGAGGTTGGACAAGCTTGGATTGTTTTCTCTGGAACATCGGAGGTTGAGGGGAGGCATGATAGGAGATACCATTATGAGAAGCATAGGCAGGGTTGGAAGTCAGTAACTGTTTCCCAGGATGGAAATATCAAAGACTAGAGGGCATAGCTCTAATGTGAATGGGGCAAAGTTTAAAAGAGATGTTCGGGGCCAGTATTATTTACCCAGAGAGCGGTGGGTGCCTGGGACACCCTGCCAGAGATGGTGGTGGAGGCAGATATGATGAGGGATTTTAAGAGGCTTTTAGATAGGCACCTGCTTATGTAGGGAACGGAGGGATTGGATGAGAGAAAATAGGTGCAGGAATAGGCCAATCTGCCCTTTGAGCCAGCACCGCCATTCAATATGATCGTGGCTGATCATCCAAAATCAGTGCCCCGTTCCTGCTTTCTCCCCATATCCCTTGATTCCGTTTGTGCAGTGAGAGAAGTTTATTTTAACTTGGCATGATGTATGGCACAGATGTAGCGGACCGTACCGTACTGTTCTGAAGAAGAGTTACGATCGAAAGTGTCATTTATCCATATTCCCCAGAGACGCTGCCTGACTTGCTGAGTTACTCCAGTACTTAGTGCCTTACCTTGTACCTGCTCAATGTTACTGCTCTGTTCCACGATCTATTTTGTACGGCCGCAATAGAGCATAAACAATGTACTGCAGTATGTTCCAGTATTGATCGGGCTGCATTCTTATGGCAGCACAAAGTGGATTGGAAGTAAGGGAACAAGATATCAAGTTATGCCAATAAGTTCAAGTGAAAGTCACAACTTATGCAGTTGAGTTTTTTCTCTTGCAGAAATTTCATAAAGTTCAATAGTAGTATTCCGAATAACGTAATGCTCTACTGATATCATGGCTCTGTGCTGGAAAGACCAGTGCTCTGCATTGCTGCACTGGTGTGTAACAGATGCATTGGTGCCGTTATGGAGCAAATGGAAAGGCCATGCGGAGTTGGTGTTCGAAGACCAATTAAAACTGGTACGTTTCTTCAGAGAACGGGGATTCCCCTCCCCCACTATAGTTGAGGCTCGCACCAGGGTCTCCTCCGTAGCCCACAACACTGCTCTCTCTCCCCATCCCCCCGCACGCAACAAGGGCAGATTCCCCCTGGTCCTCGTCATTCACCCCACCAGCCGGCACATACAACACATAGTCCTCCGCCAGTTTCGCCACCTCCAACGTGACCCCACCACTCGCCACATCTTCCCATCTCCCCCCCCGTCTGCCTTCCACAAAGACCGCTCCCTCCGCAACTCCCTTGTCAATTCTTCCCTTCCCTCCCGCTCCACCCCTTCCCCGGGCACTTTCCCTTGCAACCGCAAGAGATGCTACACTTGTCCCTTTACCTCCCCCCTCCACTCCTTTCAAGGACCCAAGCAGTCCTTCCAGGTCCGACAGAGGTTCACCTGCACCTTCTCCAATCTCATCTATAGCATCCGCTGCTCTAGATGCCAGCTGATCTATATCGGTGAGACTTGCCGATCATTTCGCCGAACACCTCCGCTCGGTCCGCAATAACCAACCCGACCTCTGGGTGGCTCAGCACTTCAACTCCCCCTCCCATTCCGTATCCGACCTCTCTGTCCTGGGCCTCCTCCATGGCCAGAGTGAACAACACCGCAAGTTGGAGGAACAGCACCTCATATTCTGCTTGGGGAGTCTGCATCCTCTTGGCATGAACATTGAATTCTCTCAATTCTGTTAACCCTTCCTGTCTCCTCCCCTTCCTGCCTCTCCCTCAGCCCTCGGGCTCCTCCTCCTCCTTTTTCCTTTCTTCCCCCCACCTCCCCCCACCCCCCATCAGTCTGGAGAAGTGTTTCAGCCCAAAACGTTACCTATCTCCTTCGCTCCATAGATGCTGCTGCACCTGCTGAGTTTCTCCAGCATTTTATGTCCCCTAAAACTGGTACCACCCAGGAGACCGGCCAAAGGTGATCTCCCGAACACGACTTTGGTATAACATTTAAATTCTCAGCTGACAAGATTATAAAGAAACTTGATTATCAGTAAAACTGGGTCTCGATTACAGATTGGAGGTTGCAGAAAGACGTATTGTGTAAGAAAGAACTGCAGATGCTGGTTTAAACCAAAGATAGACACAAAAAGCTGCAGTAACTCAGTGGGACATGCAGCATCTCTGGAGAGAAGGAATGGGTGACGTTTCTGAGTCGAGACCCGAAACGTCACCCATTCCTTCTCTCCAGAGATGCTGCCTGTCCCGCTGAGTTGCTCTAAATGTTTGTGCCTATCTACATTCATTCATCATCGTTGAAAACATTAGCGATGCAGTGGAGCCGGTTTCCGACGGGAACGGTGACGGACGCAGCACACATCTCTGTCCTCCAGTTCCTGCGGACTTCCGCCGCTGGAAGTATAGGACTTTGGAGTGTGTGTGCTTTGTCATCATTCCTTATAATGCTACGTACGACAGTGATTGCAACTTCTGCTGAAGTGTGGATGGCCGTTGGCTCGCTAGGAGCTCTCTCCCCCCTTTGACAGGTCTTGTTTTTGGTCCTGCTGGGGGTCCACAGCCCCCTCCTCACCTGGCAAACCAGGTGGGGGAGACGGTTTAGTCACCGGCTATCCGACCATGGAGCACGGGATCACATGGTACCCGTGGCGGGGGGGAACTACCCCAGACCTGACGGGAAATATAAAGAAGGTCGTAATTTGTTAACAAACTAGGTCTGGATTACAGATTTAAATGATTATCCTCAAGTCTAGCTTTGTTGACAGTAGATCCAATTTTCCGTTACAACGATGAGTGCACGCTATAACATACACAATGAAGCTCCTGAAACATGGGTGGCGCAGTGGTAGAGTCGCTGCCTTACACGCCAGAGACCCGGGTCCGATCCGGACTACAGACGCTGTCTGTACGGAGTTTGCACGTTCTCCCCTTGTCCTGCATGGGTTTCCTCCAGGTGCTCCGGTTTCCTCCCACACTCCATAAAGGCGTACAGTTTTATAGACTAATTGGCTTGGTAAAATTGTAAAGAGGAATTGTCTCCAGTGTGTCGGATAGCCATATAATAACCATATAACAATTACAGCACGGAAACAGGCCTTCTCGGCCCTTCCAGTCCGTGCCGACCATTTATTTTCCCCTAGTCCCATCTACCTGCACTCAGACCATACCCCTCCATTCCCTTCCCGTCCATATACCTATCCACTTTACTTTTAAATGTTAAAATCGATCCTGCCTCCACCACTTCTGCAGGAAGATCATTCCACACAGCCACCACTCTCCGAGTAAAGAAGTTCCCCCTCATGTTACCCCTAAACATCTGTCCCTTAATTCTCAAGTCATGCCCTCTTGCTTGAATCTTTCCTACCTACAATGGGAAAAGCTTATCCACTTCAACTCTGTCTAAGATAGTGTTAGTGTGCGGGGAACGCTGGTCGTTGTGAAACAACAGCTCCTGTTTCCATGCTGTATCTCTAAACTGAACTACACTAAACTAATGGATGTCATCGCTGCTGCATTCCAAGTCTTGTCTGTGGTTCCCTGTCACCACTTTAGCACCATCCACATCCCTGTTTACTAGTTATTGTCCCCTCAGTATTCCGATCCCTACTGCAGTGCTGCTCCTGTGCCCTACTTTCACTGGCGGAAATAAATCTTCACCACAGGCACCACCTTTCCTTGAACATCATTGCTTCTTGCATATCTTTCATTCATTTGTTCCATGTGCCTTTTGTGTCCTTTGTTCCTCTCTCTCCTGACTCTCAGTCTGAAGAAGGGTCTCGACCCGAGACGTCACCTACTCCTTTTTCCCCAAAGATGCTGCCTGTCATAAGGTCATAAGTGATAGGAGTAGAATTAGGCCATTCGGCCCATCCAGCCTACTCCGTCATTCAATCGTAGCTGATCTATCTCTCCATACTATCCCAATTCTCCTGCCTTCTCCCCATAACTCCTGACACCGTACTAATCAAAAATCTATCTATCTCTGCCTTAAAAATATCCACTGACTTGGCCTCTGTGGAAAAGAATTCCACAGATTCACCACCCTCTGACTAAAGAAATTTCTCCTAATCTCCTTCCTAAAAGAATGCCCTTTAATTCTGAGGCTGTGACCTCTAGTCCTAGACTGTCCCGCTAGTGGAAACATCCTCTCCACATCCACTCTATCCAGGCCTTTCACTATTCTGTATGTTTGAATGCTGACAAGCGTTCATCATAGGTTAACTGACTCATTCCTGGGATCGTTCTTGTAAACCTCCTCTGGAGCCTCTCCAGAGCCAGCACGTCCTTCCTCAGATAATACGGTGCCCAAAATTGCTGACAATATTATTGCCCCTGCTGAGGTACTCCAGTTTTTTTTTGCGTCGGTCTTCGTTTTAAACTGGTGTCGGAGGTTCCTTCCAACACAAGAAATCTTCGCTGCTCAATTTATTCTTTGTCAGTCACTGTCAGTGAACTCTTCGGTGGCAATGAAAATGTGAATGTTATGCCGGCATGGGTGAGCGGTGAACTGCTGCTGCGCGCAGGCATGCATGCAAGCGTGGTTGTGAGTGCCTGGTCTCAGCATGGTGTACAGCCAGCAATACGTTCCCTCGCACTCGAGCTTCGCCACCTCTCAACAGGGGGCAGTTTCAAAGCTACGGTGCCAGCGATGAATTATGCTAAATGAAAGGGGACATGCGTTTGCAACTTGAGATAATTACAAACTATAAAAGTTATTGTTATGTGGTAACGTTGTATAATTGCTTCTCCAGGAGCGGGGATGTGTGATTCGGAAACTTTGGGGATGAGATCCATGATTTCGAGGGTTTTTTTTTATTTTACCGGTGGAGTCGTGTACGGAGTTCGTACCAAAGATCCTTTAGCGACCAACATAGATCACTCGACGAAAAAGACGTAATACGGTCATGGGCAGATTCATGGGTAATTTTCGGCCCCATTTCCGTAACCGGCTTCCGTCTCCGCACCAAAGATCCCACAGGATACTAGTGCGGAGACGGAAGCCGGTTACGGAAACATCCTCGTAAAAATAAAAGTTAATTGGTAAAAATCTTCTCCTCATTTTCAGAATTTTAATTTATTGACACAAACTGTTCCCCCGCAACGTTGATTATACTGCGGGTCGGGTCGGGTCCGGTTACGGAAATGGATGAAAAAAAGGCCCACGCTCCGTTCCGTTGCGTACTACACGTCAGCCCATTGCATTTAGCAGGAGTGGTCTATCTTGCTCCGCTATAGGATCTACAGTTTGTACGTTCTCCCCGTGACCACGTGGGTTTTCCCTGGGCGCTCTGCTTTTCCCCCCCACACGCCAAAGACGTGCGGGTTTGCAGATTAAATGTGGAGGAAGGAACTGCAGATGCTGGTTTAAACCGAAGATAGACACAAAAAGCTGGAGTAACTCAGCGGGACAGACACCATCTCTGGAGAAAAAGAAAAGGTGGCGTTTGAGGTCGGGACCCTTCTTCAGGCTGAAGGCTTGTAGGTTAATTGGCTTTAAATTAGGTTCATCTTAAAGATGCAGCAAGGAAACAGGCCCTTCGGCCCACACAGTCCAAGCTGACTATTGATCACCCATTCACACTAGTTCTAGGTTAGTGCACTTTTGCAGTCACACCTAGGAGCAAACAGAGGAATCCCTTTTTCTTCAAAACTCAAAGAATACAGACGCAACCTGTGGTAGAGTGGTTGGCATGGTGGCTGCCGTACATCGCCAGAGACCTGGGCTCGATCCTGACTACGGGTGCAGTCTGTACGGAGTTTGTACGTTCTCCCCATGACCTGCGTAGGTTTTCTCTCGGGTGCTCCAGTTTCCTCCCACATTCCAAAGACATGCTGGTTTATAGGCTAATTGGCTTCGGTAAAATTGTAACTCGTCCCCAGTGTGTGTTGGATAGGGTTAGTGCGCAGGGATCGCTGTTTCCGTGCTGTATCTCTAAACTAAACTAAACCTATTTAGCCTCTCATGATAGGACCATCCTCTTCTAAAGTTCCAGAGGTACAACGCGGGAAAAGGCCCTTCAGCCCATCGAGCCCACACCAGCCAACAATCACCCATTATCACTTGTCCCCTGTTGTCCCACCCTCCTATCCTCTCCCTACACACCAGGGGCAATTCGCCGACAAACCCTCACGGCTTTGGGATGTGGGAGGAAACCGAAGCAACCCAAGCGGTCACACAGAGAGAACGTACAAACTCCACACAGAAAGCATCCCAGGTCAGGACTGAACCCGGGTCAATGAAGCTGTGAGGCAGCAACTCTACCAGCTGTAGCAATGTGCTGCCGAAATCAGATTCAGATCGGATGATTGTCATAAACACTGGGGCGCAATAAAATATATCGTTCGCATGAGGCTCATGAAGAATTCAACAGTGTTGAAAATTGTTGGCTGGTACATGATAATGAGGGATACGATAATAAATATACAACAAGTTCATAACAGCAGAATAGCGCAAAGAGTGGAAGCAAAGCTGAAGTAGTGAGGAAAAAATACCAATGTGCGATAATGGAATCATCAAACGAGGTGGAGTTAAGAGTAAAGTGTAGGACAAAATGTGTTGGAAGGAACTGCACATGCTGGATTGCACTGAAGACAGACACAAAATGCTGGAGTAACTCAGCGGGACAGGCGGCATCTATCAAAAGGTGCTGCCTGTCCCATTGAGTTACTCCAGCATTTTGTGTCTATCTTCAGTGTAAACCAGCATCTGCGTCTACCTTAAGAGGAACGACTACAGCAGCATCTCCTGAAACCATTGTTCACCCGCCCTTTACACTGAAAGCAAGCATGCAGGTGCAGCAGGCAGTGACACAAGATAATGGCATGTTGGCCTTCATAACAAGCAGATTTGAGTATAGGAGCAAAGAGGTCCTTCTGCTGTTGTACAGGGCACCTAGTGAGACCACACCTGGAATATTGTGTGCAGTTTTGGTCTCCAAATTTGAGGAAGGACAGTCTTGTTATTGAGGGAGTGCAGCGTAGGCTCACGAGGTAAATTCCCGGGATGGCGGGACTGTCATATGTTGAAATAATGGAGCGACTGGGCTTGTATACACTGGAATGTAGGAGGATGAGAGAGGATCTTATTGAAACAGGTGAGATTGTTAAGGGATTGGACACACAAGAGGCAGGAAACATGTTCCCGATGTTGGGGGAGTCCAGATCCAGGGGACACAATTTAAGAATAAGGGGTTGGCCATTTAGAACGGAGATGAGGAAACACTTTTACACCCAGAGAGTTGTGAATCTGTGGAATTCTCTGCCCCAGAAGCAGACAGTGGAGGCCAATTCACTGGATGCTTTCAAGAGAGAGTTAATACAGCTCTTAAAGAATATGGGGAGAAGGCAGGAACGGGGTAATGATTGCGAATGATCAGCCATGGTCACAGTGAATGATGGTGCTGGCTCCATGGGCCGAGTGGCCTTCTCCTGCACCTATTGTTTGTTGTCTATTGTCTACGACTATCCTACACATGCTCGGGACAATTTACAATCTTTACCGAAGCCAATTAACATTCATACCTGAACGTCTTTGGAGTGTGGGAGGAAACCAGAACACCCAGAGAAAACCCACGTGGGTCACGGGGAGAACGTATGAAGTCCATACAGACAAGCACACGTAGTCAGGATTGAACCCGGGTCCCTGGCGCGGCAAGGCAGCAACTCTACCGCTGTGCCACCATGCCAATGCCACCTCTTCCATCTTGCTGATGTTTAGAGCGAGGTTGTCTTCCTGGCACCGTGATGCCAGCTTCCCGATCTCTTTCCTGTTCTCCATCTCATCACTTTGTTGATCCAGTTTGCCGACTTGGACGTTATCGCCAGTCTTAAAGATCGGGTTGGCGCTATTCCTGGCCGCACGGTGATGCGTGGACAGGGCGTAGAGCTGGGGGAAGGTCTAAGAAGAACAGTATGGAATGGAATGGAATCCCTCAATATTCCTAGGTAGACAAAAATGCTGGAGAAACTCAGCGGGTGAGGCAGCATCTATGGAGCGAAGGAAATAGGCAACCTTCTTCAGACTGATGTGAGGTGGGGGGGGGGGGGGTGCGGGCGGGAAGAAGAAGGGAAGAGGTGGAGCCAGTGGGCTGAGAAGGGGAGGAGAAAGTAAGGACTACCTGAAATTGGCGAAGTCAATGTTCATACCGTTGGGGTGCACAAAAGGCTGGAGAAACTCAGCGGGTGCAGCAGCATCTAAGGAGGGAGGAGGAGAACTTCCGTAGGGAGGAGGAGAACTTCTTCAAAGTAGACATACCTTGAGGAGATATCGCAGTGGAGTAAGGAGTGATGCCTCGTCAATGTTCATACCGCTGGGGTGCAAACCGGCCAAGCGAAATATGAGGTGCTGCAACCCCTTCAATATTCCTGTTGTATTTGTAAACTATGTTGAACTTTCTATAATATTTCTCAACCTCTCCTCCACTGTAGAGGCCAGGACTGCGGCCTTTATTCCAACCGCAAGGTCCTAGGCAGGTCTCATATAACTTTATTTGAACTTCAGACTCTATGGTTACAGCAATGAAACAGGCCCTTTGGCCCACCGAGTCCACGCCGACCAGCGATCATCCAATGCACCAACACTATCCTACGCACTGGGGCTAACTTACAGTTTACAGAAGCCAATTAACTTCTAAACCCGCACGTCTTTGGAGTGTAGGAGGCAACCGGAGCACCTGGAGAAATCCCACACGGTCACAGGGAGAACGTACAAACTCTGTGCAGACAGGACCCACAGCCAGGATTGAACCTGGGTCTCTGGCGCCGTTAGGCAGCGACTCTACAGCTGTGCCACTGGGCTGCACCAAAAGCTTTGAACTCTTGTACCCCATAGAAATAAATCTGAGGTCAGAAGAGGATCTGAAGAAGGGTCTGGACCCGAAACATCACCTATCGATTTTCTCCAGAGATGTTGCCTGACCTGCTGAGTTACTCCGGCACTTTGTGTCCTTTTGTGTATTAACCGGCACCTGTGGAGTAATTCCCACACTGACCTTTCTGTCCTAGGTCTCCTCTGTGTAAAATGAGGCAATCGCAAATTGGAGGAACGGCGTCTCATATTTCACTTGGGCAGCTTACAACCCAGTGGTGTAAATTATGATATCTCTAACTCCAAGTAACCCCGGCATGCTCTCTCTCTCTCTCTGTCTATCTATCCCTCCCCCACCCAAATTCACACCAGCTTCTCATTTTCACCCTACAAACAGCTAGCACTGTGTTAAAGAAGGAACTGCAGATGCTGGAGAATCGAGGGTTACGCAAAAAGCTGGAGAAACTCAGTTTCTGAGCTGAGTTGCTCCAGCTTTTTGTGTAACCCTCGATTCTCCAGCATCTGCAGTTCCTCGCTGAGTACAAACAGCTAGCATTGGCCTGTTTCCTTTATCATCGGTCCTTTTTTAGCGTAGCCATCATTCATTGTTCTCTATCTTGCTACGTCATTGTTTAAATCTCTCGTTTCCCTCATCCCTAACCAGTCTGAAGAAGGGTCTCGACCTGAAACGTCACCCATCCCTTCTCTCCAGGGATGCTGCCGGTCCCGCTGAGTTACTCCAGCTTTTTGTGTCTATCTGTGGAGTAACTCAGCAGGTCAGGAAACACCGGATTGGTTGTAAATAAACCCTTCTGTTTGATCGGGATACTGCACGTCATCACCGGGCTGGGATGCACTTTATAATAATTTGCTCCGTGTATCCCAAGATCTCTTTGTTCTTTCACCCACACAATTTCTTCTTGCCTGGGGAGCTGTCTGTAAAGTCACAATAAAACGCAATTTACCGATCTTGACTCCAACATGGTGCTTCGACATAACACTGAGTTCAAGTAATTCTTACTGTTAGCTTAATGGTGTGATGGGATATTATAACTTAATTACTTCAAATATATTGGCAGCAAAATTGTCTTTTGGCAATAGGCATTTGCAAATGTATCGCCCATTTGTCATGCTCATCTCTGCTATTTCACTTCTCCATAGTTACATCGCAAGATGCGGCACTGTGGTGCAAACTGCCTTACAGCGCTTGCAGCGCCAGAGACCCGGGTTAGGTCCCAACTACGGGAGCTGCCTCTACATAGTTTGTACGTTCTCCCCGCGAGCTGCGTGGGATTTCTCCGGGTGCTTCGGTTTCCTCCCACACGCCAAAGACGTATAGGTTTGTAGGTTAATTGGCCTGGTATATGTGTAAATTGTCCCTAGGGTAGTGTTAATGTGCTGGGATCGCTGGTCCGTGCAGACTCGGTGGGCCAAAAGGCCTGTATCCGCGCTGTATCTCTAAACTGATCTAAGGATGCCATTTGGCCCATCATGTCTATCCTCACTTCCAGCTGAGCTTCTTTCAAGTCAAGTCAAGTCACTTTTATTTCTATAGCACATTTAAAAAACAGCTCTCGTTGACCAAAGTGCTTTACATTGGTGGAGGTACTAACGTTATACAACAGTGGTTCATAGACTAAGTACGTACATAAATATGTACATGTAGCCCTCCCTCACAGGACGTCAGGAAAGGCTTGAGAGTAAAGATGAGTTTTTTGCCATCTGAATTGATTGAAAGATACTGCATGGAAACAGACCATTCGGCCCACCTAGTCCATGCTGACCTTCGATCACCCATTCGCCTTAGTTCTATGTTACCCCACTTTCTCATGCACTCCTTACTCAAGGGACAATATACAGACATCAAATAGCTTCCGAATGCGCACGTCTTTTGGGATATTGGAGGAAACCAACGTAAAAGTGGAGTTTGCACGTTCTCCCCGTGACCGTGTGGGTTTTCCTATCCGGATGAAAACCCACACGGTCACAGCGAGAACGTTCAAACTCCACACAGACAGTACCTGCGGTTAGGATCAAAATGGCGGCACGGCAGTATAACAGAAGTTGCTGCCTCACAGCACCAGAAACCTGAGTTCGATCCTGACTACGGGTGCTGTCTATACTGAGTTTGTACGTTCTCCCTGTGACCGCGTGGGTTTTCTCCGGGTGCTCCGGTTTCCTCCCACACTCCAAAGACGTGCAGGTTTGTAGGTTAACTGGTAAAATTGTAAATTGTCCCTAGTGTGTGTAGGATAGTGCTAGTGTACGGGGATCGCTGGTGGGCACGGACTCAGTGGGCCGAAGGGCCTGATTCCGCGCTGTATCTATAACTTAGACTAAACTAAATAATCAGCACAATCAGGACCCTGGAGCTATGAGGCAACGGCAATATCTACCCGTGCAAAGAGGAGAGATATCATGCAGAAATATCCCAAAAGAAATAAGCTACCTGAACCAGAGAGATCCTCCCTCATAGCTGCTGCACTGATTTATTTGGCATTGTGCGGGTTTGTAAGGCGGCAGGATTTACAGCTTTCTATTTAGACTCGTGAATATCTATTATCTCTGTGTTGCATTAGCTCTGTTGACAGAATGCCTCCTGCTGTCGTAGAAAGCTTTGGACTGAAGTCCCGCTTTGACTTCCAACAGCCTGATGCTTGTGCAGAAGTGTTACACATTGCCAGAAATTACGTTTCTCGACTAGGACAATAAAGCAACGTTCTTGTTTCCCCAGTTCTGAAGGTTTCCGAAGGCACCATTTAGAAAAAAACATAGAAGGTTACAGTGGGGTGGCACGGTGGTGCAGCGGTGGAGTTGCTGCCATACGGCGCCAGAGACCCGGGTTCGATCCAGACTACGGGTGCTGTCTGTACGGAGTTTGTACCTTCTCCCTGTGACCTCGTGGGTTTTCTCCGGTTGCTCAGGTTTCCTCCCACACACCAGAGACATATAGGTTTCTGGCTTAATTGGCTTGGGTAAATTGCCCCTAGTGGTAGGAGAGAGCTATTGTGCAGATGCTTGTTGGTCAGCGCGAACTCGGTGGGCCAAAACGCCCAGTGTCCATGTTGGATCTGCAAAGGGACATGCCCTTCCTCCCACAATGTCTGTGCCAAACACAACACCAAACGAAACTAAATCTCATCTGCCTGTACATGATCCATACCTCTCCATTCCCAGCATATCCACATGTCTTTCTAAAAAGCTTTTAAATGCCACTATCTTATCTGCCTCCACCACACTCCTGGCAGAACGTTCCAGCCGCCCACCACCCTCTTTCTTAAAATACTTGCCCGCACATCTCCTATAAACTTTGCCCCTCTCACCTTAATATACATGGTGCCACAACATGGCGACTCTCTGCGTACCGTCCCGGAAGAGTTTCCGTTGCACTCATACGGAGTATGATTGACAGGATAGCATGCAGAACGCGCTTTTCACTATATCTCTGCTTTCTTCTTTCGTGTCCTTGTGCTACATAGTGGCTCGCCGCTGCTGTACACATCGTAGCGCTGTTGGAATGTTCAGTGCAAGGTCTGCAGTAACATAGAAAATAGGTGCAGGAGGAGGCCATTCAGCCCTTCGAGCCAGCACCGCCATTCATTGTGATCATGGGTGATCGTCCCCTATCAATAACCCGTGCCTGCCTTCCCCCCATATCCCTTGACTCCACTAGCCCCTAGAGCTCTATCTAACTCTCTCTTAAATCCATCCAGTGACTTGGCCTCCACTGCCCTCTGTGGCAGGGAATTCCATTTATGCACAACTCTCTGGGTGAAAAAGTTTTTTCTCACCTCAGTCTTAAACGACCTCCCCTTTATTCTAAGTAGTACATGGATTATCCAGCAACGGGCGTTGCAGTCGGAGTTGCATTGTCTGGGTCCGTGTGCCACAGTCACAGGTTGTTGTGCCCTCGATGTGGCCCCGTTTGTGCATTGTCACCCTCGACTGCCCGACCCCGGTTCGCAGTCGGTTGACACATCTCCAGTCCAGCCAGTGTTCGTCAGGTGGTAAGCGCTCTGCTGCTGGTATGTCCATTGTGGCGGAATCAGGGACAGTGGCTAGTATCTCTGCCAATGTACAATAAATTAACTAACTAACTAACTACTTAACTAACACTACAAAATAGTGTAGCACAGTCAGAGCTCATCAAGGTTGTGTTGACCTCTTAATTTAGTCTAGTTTAATTAAGTTTAGCTTACTTTAGTTTAGTTTAGTTTAGTTTAGAGATACAGTGCAGAAACAGGCCCTTCGGCCCGCACCGACCAGTGATCCCCACACACTAACGCCATACACACACTGGGGACAATTTTACATTTACACCAAGCCAATCTACCGCCAACCCTGTACGTCTAACACCTACGAGAGAGGTGTTACTAACACCTGCGAGAGAGAAGCGAGTGTCACCAAACTTCTGAATTCTCTGGGGTGTAACCCTCTCCAAGACAGACGTGAAGCTCACCGTTTGACCTGCTTTTCGCAAAATGTTAAATGGACAGCTAGACATAGATCACAAGACCTACACCAACCCCAAACCAATTAGGAGCAGACGAGGGCATTCGATCCAATTTGTGGTCCCAGCCTCAAAGACAGATGTGTACTCGCTTGTACTCGCTGGAATTTAGAAGATTGAGGGGGGATCTTATAGAAACTTACAAAATTCTTAAGGGGTTGGACAAGCTAGATGCTGGAAGATTGTTCCCGATGTTGGGGGAGTCCAGAACAAGGGGTCACAGTCTAAGGATAAGGGGGAATTCCTTTAGGATCGAGATGAGGAAAACATTCTTTACACAGAGAGTGGTGAGTCTCTGGAATTCTCTGCCACAGAAGGTAGTTGAGGCCAGTTCATTGGCTATATTTAAGAGGGCGTTAGATGTGGCACTTGTGGCTAAAGGGATCAGGGGGTATGGAGAGAAGGCAGGTACGGGATACTGAGTTGGATGATCGGCCATGATCACATTGAATGGCGGTGCAGGCTCGAAGGGCCGAATGGCCGACTCCTGCACCTATTTTTCTATGTTTCTATGTTTCTATGTACAGCAATTCGTTCTTTCCACGCACTATTAAAGCATGGAATAATCTCCACCAAGCCACGGTTGCCCAGCCAGATGCAACTAAATTTAAAGTGGCACTTTCTTCCCAATAACCCTCTCTGGCTAAACCCCACCCTTCACCACCTCCAGTTTAAATTCCAGTTGGAATATTTTGGAGGACCAAGTAACCAAGGAGAACCAAGGACGTGCAAAGCCCGCACAGACAGCACCCGTAGCCGGGATCGAACCGGGGCCTCTGGAGCTGTATGCAGCAACTCTACCGCTGCACCACCGTGCCGCCGTGTGTTCTGAGGAGCAATTAGCACGATTCCCATATAGAGTCCCACACACATAAACTCGACCTATCTATCACATTCTGCTTCCTACATTGATGTTCATTCAAGGATGACTCCTGTTTTTTTGTTGATATCCCGGAACGCATATAAACTTGCAAAATGGACTTTACAATCCATTAGCTGTGGAGACGGGCTGAAAATGTCCGATCATTTCCCTGCCTGGTTGGTGGCATTGCGTTATTTGCAAATTTGATTTGAAAAAGCTTTTGCTGGGAATTGAACCAACCGGTGAACCGTGAAAATGTTGCCCAGAATGGAAGGATAATGATCCAGTTGCATTTGTTGCTCCCTTCCCCTCTCTCTCTCTCTCTCTCTCTCTCTCTCTCTCTCTCTCTCAAAGCCAGACGTCAAAAAATGAAAATGGAAAGGTTTCGAGAGACGATCTCTGCTTGAGCGCGAGCATTGGGAGCGCAGGGAGAAGCCGGGTAAACGGAAATGAGCCAGTTGGGCCCTCAATTCTGGCGCGCCATTCGAGTCGATCACAGCTAATTAGTATCGCAATTGTGCTTCTCCGCTTCAGTGGCATAATCCTGAGTGTCCTAACCGAATGGAAGTCTCTCACCCACAGCTTTGCCACTTTCAATTGAGCCACAGCATACGCTGCTTTTGCTGGGGGTGGAATTCCAGGTTTTCACCCACACAGCATGAAGGTGGGCTTGCGAACATCGACCATTAAGGGCGTTTCATTGATTGAAAGACAAAACATTGAAACAGGGCCTTTGGCCCACCGAGTCCGCACATTCACATCAATTAACTCACCTCTTTATCTCCAATAGTCCTTACTTCAGACTTTTGGAGATACAGCACGGAAACAGGCCCTTCGGCCCAACGAGTTTGTGCCCACCAGCGATCACCCTGTACATCAGCACTATCCTACACACAAGGGACAATTTAATGGATGAATGAATGAATGAATAAGTTTATTGGCCAAGTATTCACATACAAGGAATTTGCCTTGGTGCTCCGCCCGCAAGTAACAACATGACAGACAGTGACAGTTAAAAATGATACATAAAACATTAAAAATAAAATTATTAAAATTACAAAACATTAAAACATTACAAAAAACATATAAAACATTAAACATGTGAATTAAATGAAATACCAGAGCAAAAGGAGGCTACAGATTTTTGGTTATTGAGTAGAGCTATACTCGTGGGGAAAAAAAGCTGTTTTGATGTCTGGCTGTGGCAGCTTTGACAGTCCGGAGTCGCCTTCCAGGGGGAAGTGATTCAAAGAGTTTGTGGCCAGGGTGAGAGGGGAAATCTTACTCATTTTACTCATTTTACCGAAGCCAATTAAAATATAAACCTGTACCTCTTTGGAATGTGGGAGGAAACCGGAGTACCCGGAGAAAACCCACGCGGGTCCCAGGGAGAATGTACAAATTCCGTACAGACTACACCCGTGGTCAGGATCGAACCCGGGTCTCTGGCGCTGGAAGGCAGCAACTCTACCGCTGCGCCACCATGCCGCACAAGTCATCTATTAAAAGGCGGTGAAAAGAATTTACATAAGATTCCCCCATCCAGATGACCAAGGACATGAGAAGTGGAGGCTGGAGAAGGCCGCACACGCTGAGGCTACTTCACCACTCAATCAGACCGTGGCTTCTCTAGCCCTGTCCTCACCTCTACTCTCCTGTCTAATCCCCTTAATCCTAGATTCCTTTGTCGTCCAAAATGCTGTCAGTCTTCTGCTTTGAATGTGTACTCTGTGGCTCAGCCTCTGCTGCTCTTTAAGGTAGAGGTTCATACATTCACAACCAGAAGATCCATCTCATATTCCTTCCGAACCTTCTGAATTTTGTAGTCGGCAGGGCAGTACTCTGCATATCGCCAACTTAAGCCAATTAACCTACAAACCTATACGTCTTTGGAGTGTTGGAGGCAACCGAAGATCTCGGAGAAAACCCACGCAAATCACGGGGAGAACGCACAAACTCCATACAGACAGCACCCGTAGTCGGGATCGAACCCAGGTCTCTGGCGCTGCATTTAGGCAGCAACTCTACCGCTGTGCCACCGTGACCCATGTCCATCGGCCTAACTTGCCCACCAACACTAGTCCCACACGCCTCTATTTGGGTCAGTTACAGCGCAGGAGTCCCGGGTTCGATCCTGACTACGGGTGCTATCCGTACGGAGTTTGTACGTTCTCCCTGTGACCTGCGTGAGTTTTCTCTGGGTGCTCCGGTTTCCTCCCACATTTCAAAGATGTGCAGGTTTGTAGGTTAATTGGCTTCTATAAATTACAAATTGTCCCTAGTGTGTAGAACGAGCCTGCGGTGATCGCTGGTCGGCGCGGACTCGGGCTGTTTTCACGCTGTATCTCTAAAGTCGAAACGGTGAATGTTTCCCTGGTAAACCAGGCCAAGGTTTGGGCCTCGATCATCGCCATGCAAGGTGATTATCTGGTCATTACCATGTTGTTTGTAGCCACTTGCTTGCTGTATGCAAATGATTTACTGTGTTTCCCACATCACAGCAATGACTACACTTCAAAAAGTACTTAATTGGCCATAGCTCACTTGGGAACAATCTGTGTTCATGCAAGCCACCAACTGAGTGTAACACTCTCTTATTCTCTCTGCCTCCCTCTCCGATCCTTCTGCCAATGATTCTAACTCAGAGACTCGAATGGAAAGGCTTTTAGCGACTGACAGGCGTACGGTTCAATGAAGTAAAGTAGCCTTCACACACTAATTGACAGCGCAGGTTCCCATTGCCTGGTATAGCAGATGAAAGGCTCAAGACTGCATTCTGGACATGAAAAAAAGTGCGTTTTATTTTAATGGCCCCGTGTATACAGACATCTTTACAGCGTGCACTTAATGTGCTGACAGCTATTAGTCTTAACCGGGCGGTTTTTATTTTTGAAACTCACTAATGATTGAGGATCCCAGTCCCCCCACGCCTTTGTGCTGCAATGCACCTACACGTCATCCACTCGAGCCTGGCAGGCAGCTCTTCAAACCCCACAGGGAGGCCTTTCAGTAGGTCCAGTCCGTGTGGTCGTCATTGTCGGATGCTTGGTGGGAAAATTGGCATCATTCGGAGCAGAGCATCCAATTTTCAGGAGGCTAATGCAATCTGCGGGAAATGTCGGGCGCGCTGATATCTCAAGTGGCTGATCCTTCGAATTGTGCCAAATCCTTCCTTTCAGCTTTTAGATATACAGTGTGGAAACCTAACCACCTATCTATCCGTCTCACACTTGGACAACTGCGTGGATTGGGAAGGTTCAGAGGGATACGGGCCAGATACAGAAGGCAGTGGAGGCCAATTCGCTGGATGTTTTCAAGGGAGAGTCACAGATTTCGCTCCTAGGGCCACGGGAATCAAGGGATATGGGGAGAGAGCAGGAATGGGGCACTGATTTTGGATGATCAGCCATGATCGTATTGAGACCTTTCAAGAGAGAGCTAGATAGGGCTCTTAAAGATAGCGGAGTCAGGGGATATGGGGAGAAGGCAGGAACGGGGTACTGATTGGGGATGATCAGCCATGATCACATTGAATCGCCGTGCTGGCTCAAAGGGCCGAATGGCCTACTCCTGCTATTGTCTATTGTCTATTGTTTATTGAATGATGGTGCTGGCTCAAAGGGCCGAATGGCCTACTCCTGCACCAAATGTCTGTTTCTATATACGTGCAAATGGGACTAGTAGCTCAGATGGGGCATTTTGGTCAAGTTGGGCTTGACCAAAATGCCCCATGGATGAGTTGGGCTGAAGGGTCTGTTTCCATGCTGCGTGAGTCTGTGACTCTTGAGGAATGTAAAGGTAGAGTTAGGGCCTCTGTTTTAGAATCAGGAATCGCTTATTTAAGAGGCAGGTACTGTCACAACATTTAGACAGGTGGATGGATAGCTCACCGAGTCCATGCCAACCACAGATCACCTGTTCACACTAGTTCTGCGTTGTCCTCATTTCACATTCGACACACTAGGGGCAATTTACACAGGCCAACTATGTCTCGGAAAATGTACGTGTCGGAAATGTGCGAGAAAACCGGTGCATCCGTTAGGAAATCCACGCGGTCACAGGGAGAGTGAACAAACTCCGTACAGACAGCACCTGCAGTCAGGATCGAACCCGGGTCTCTGGCGCTGTGAGGCAGCAACACCAACGTGCCTCCCCACTATAACTTTCTATGTTTTCATAATAGTCATAAGGTCATGAGGAATAGGAGTAGAATTAGGCCGTTCGGCCCATCAAGTCTAAGCAACCATTCAATCATGGCTGATCTATCTCGCCCTCCGAACCCCATTCTCCTGCCTTGTCCCCACAACCTCTGACATCTGCACTAATCAAGAATCTATGTACTGTATCTCTACCTTAAAAATATCCATTGACTTGACCTCCACAGCCTTCTGTGGCAAAGAATTCCACAGATTCACCACCCTCTGACTATAGAACTTTCTCCTTATCTCCTGCCTAACAGAACGTCCTTTAATTCTGAGGCTACGTCCTCTAGTCCTAGACTCTCCCACTAGTGGAAGCATCCTCTCTGCATCCACTCTATCCAAGCCTTTCTCACATAGTACCTGTAGTCAAGATCCAACCTGGGTCATTGGCGCTGCAAGGCTGCAACTCTACCACTGCGCCACTATACTGCTCAAATCCCCAGGGTAAGACAGGCCATTCAGCCCATCGGATCTATGCTGCTCCACCAATCTTCTTCATTCAACTCTTATTAATGTATCTCGATATAATTTCTTCCGCCTTGGACTTTGTTATCTTCACTTTATCTGCCGATGGGCTATATCTCTGATCCACATGTGGGAAGTGAGTTCCATCGCCAATAGGCTTCTGGGAAAGTATTTCTTCCTTCTTCTTCTTCTTGCGTTTGAGGCATCAGAGGTTATGTAACGCCCTCTAGGCGCTGTGGCCAGTTCAACGTTCTGTTGTCGAGGGCCGTGAGGTCTACCCTTCCACCAGGGGGGGCTGTGGTGTTCGGTGCAACAGTGAATTGAGAAGGAGGCAAAGTCATGTCCTCCATGCTCCTAGTGTGTTGAAACCGGAGCCACAGAGGGTCGCTGCGTGACGGGAGAAGGGGCGACGAGAGGACTGCCGTTTAGGTCAACAAAATAGAGAGAGTACAGAGGAGATTTACTAGAATGTTGCCTGGGTTTCAACAACTAAATTACAGAGAAAGGTTGAACAAGTTAGGTCTTTATTCTTTGGAGCGCAGAAGGTTAAGGGGGGACTTGATTGAGGTCTTTAAAATGATGAAAGGGATAGACAGAGTTGATGTGGATAAGCTTTTCCCATTGAGGGTAGGGAAGATTCAAACAAGAGGGCATGACATGAGAATTAAGGGACAGATTTTGGGGTAACACGAGGGGGAACTTCTTTACTCAGAGAGTGGTGGCTGTGTGGAATGATCTTCCAGCAGAAGTGGCGGAGGCAGGATCGATTTTAACATTTAAAAGTACAGTGGATAGGTAGATGGACGGGAAGGGAATGGAGGGGTATGGTCTGAGTGCAGGTAGATGGGACTAGGGGAAAATAAATGGTCGGCACGGACTGGAAGGGCCGAGAAGGCCTGTTTCCGTGCTGTAATTGTTATATGGTTATATGGTTATAGGTCCCAGTTGCTGTGAGTCCTGGGCGAGGTGGTGCAAAGGATGTTTGGCATCTGATGGGGCATGACACACCAGCCTGTGAGTGAAGTACTCTCTGCGAAGCTTGGCGGGTGTGATACCTGCGAGCAGCGGCAGAAGATCCATCGGAGTAGGGCGTAAGCAGCCGGCGATGATCCGCATGGTGTCATTGAGGATGGCGTCTACCTTGCTAGTATGAGCGCTGCGGCACCATGCTGGGGCAGCGTACTCAGCGACGCTGTATACGTGTGCAAGATCACTGGTTCGGAGAGTAGATGTCCTGGCGCCCCAAATTCTTCCTGAATTTGTTTGATTGTTCACACTAAGGTGGGTGGTAGTGTAGATAGTGAAGAGGGCTGTCAAAAAACTGCAGGAAAATCTTAACCGGTTGCGCAGGTGAGCTGAGGAATGGTTGCTGGAATTTGATGCAGAGAAGTGCAAAGTATTGCATTTTGAGAAGTCCAATGTGTGCAGGTCCAACACTGTCGTAGAGCAGAAGTATCCAGGAGTACGAGTGAATAGCTCCTTGAAAGTGGCATCACAGGCAGATTGGGTGGTCAAAAAGACCTTCAGCACATGGGCCTTCATCAGTCAGAGAGTATTGAGTGTAGAAGTTGGCAGGTGATCTGACAGCTGATCAAGGCATTGGCGAGGCCACATTTTGAGTATTGTGTTTCCGTTTGGATCATCAAGCTGGAAAGGGTGCAAAGAAGATTTACGAAGATGTTGCCAGGACTCGAGCGTCTGAGCTGTAGGGAGAGGTGGAGTAGGCGTAGACTTTATCCCTTGGAGTTGCAGGAGGATAAGGGATGGTCTTACAGAGGTGTACAAAATCATGAGAGGAATAGATTGGGTAAACACACAGAGTCTCGCGACCAGAATCGAAAACCAGAGGATGTAAGTTTAAGGTGAGGGGAAAGAGATTTAATAGGGTCCTGAGGACTAACATTTTTGCACAAAGGGTGGTGGTTGTACAGAATGAGCTGCCAGAGGAGGTAGTTGAGCCAGGTACTATCATAACTTTTATGAGACATTTGGACAGCTTAATGTATAGGACAGGATTAGGGGATGATGAGCCAAGCGCAGGTAGGCGGGACTAGTGTAGAAGGGGCATGTTGGGCAGCGTGGGCAAGTTGGGTCGAAGGGTCTGTTTCCTCTCTGTACGACTCTATGACACTCTATGATCAAATGATACAGCATGGAAACAGGCCCTTCAGCCCACCGAATCCAGGTTGCCTATTGACCACCCGTTCACACTAGATTCCCTCCTTTTCGGCCCTCCGTTGGGTAGCAGGTCCTCAGTCCGCGCCTTAGTCCTCGTCACCCCTGCAAGGGAAACATTTTCTCCAGCTTTTAACCACACATTATTCCACAGAACGCCACTAGGCTTTTATCTCAGTCATTTATTTCAAGATGAAAGAGGCACAGTCATTCTCCCAGAGAAAAAAATATATAATTGGCTGGAGGAATTCGGCGGGTTAGGCACGGGGAGCTTATTTTACTCAAGATTTCTGCTTTTGGTTATTTTGCACGTTCATCTTCTCAGTATAATTGGTCATTTTCCCATTTCTTTCGAATCTGAGAGAAACAGACGGCTGTGGTTAATATTCCACTCTGTTGATCTGCGGAAGTGAATTTGGATCCCACCACCGTTCCTGCCTGAGGGATTCACATTCAAGTCATTGAATGAAGGTGGAATGAAAACAATCTAGCATCAGTAAAGATGACCAGGCCTCCCTGGATTTTAAACCGAGCAATATATGGAAATTATGGGAGCTCTGGGGAGCGTGAGGTGAGCCTCAGGTCACGGTGGGTGATAAACTGGTTTGGCATCATCTATTGCTGCGGCTCTGTGTGCACCTAACCCCAGCTTGTAGCCAGCGCAGTAGTTCACACAGGGAACTGGGAGGAAGCAAAGAGAGGAGCGGGCGGCATGGATGGTGCAGCGGTAGACTTGCTACCTTACAGCCCCAGGGACCCGGGTTCGATCCTGACCACGGGTGCTTGTCTGTACGGGGTTTATACTGTACGTTCTCCCCGGGACCGTATGGGTTTTCTCTGGGTGCTCTGGTTTCCCACCACCCCCCCCCCCCCGCCCCTCATTCCAAAGACGTGCAGGTTTGTAGGTTCATTTACTTCTGTAAATTGACAGGTACGGGGATAGATTTGTTTAGAGAGATATGGGCCAAAGGCAGGCAGATGGAACTTGTGTAGATGTTGGCAGTAGACATAAAACGCTGGAGTAACTCAGCAGGTCAGGCAGCATCTCTGGAGAGAAGGAATGGGTGACGTTTTGGGTCAAGACCCTTCTTCAACTGTAAATGTTGGTCGGCATGGGCAAGAAGGGCTGAAGGGCCTGTTTCCACGCTGCATGTCTCTCTGACTATAATAAAAAACAAAGATGCTAGCATCAAGCAAGGGAAGAACAGCCGATTCTTTGAGGTCTCTCCAGTGCAAAACAGTTTCATGCAGGCTGAGTCTGGACAGTTAAATAACTGCCTTCTATTCTGGCGATGAACAGGTGATCAGATGCAGGGAACAGAGGCAGACAGTTTAGAGATACACAATGAACATACGCAGCACGTTGTAAGTACCAAGCTGGGACAGACTAAATATGTAAAAGAACCGACTAGAGGGCAGGCCATCCTAGACGGGGTATTGTGTAATGAGGAAGGATTAGTTAAGGGCCTGTCCCACTTGGCCGTCATTTGCACGCCATTTATGCGGCCTCCAAAAATGTGGTCGTCACGTTGTGACGCACGGGTAGCGTGTGGGTAACGCGCGACATGCGCATGGAGAGGCGTGGAGTTGTGCGCGGGATCACGCGGCACTCCAGGATTTCGTGCTGCACGAAACCCTCACGTGCCACCTGCGTGACGTATCGCGTATGCACGCTGACGCATTTGGTACGCATGGTGACGCATTGGCGTCACACGCTGGCGTTCCGACGTCTCACGTGTATCGTGTGGTGACGCATGGTTACGTCATCGTGTGCAACCATGAGTTGCTGCGTGCCGCAGGGTATTCCAATGACGTCACGCGCACCAGACGGCATGATGACGCGCGCGACGTCACGCATAACGACGCCTCGACCTGTCGCGTAAATGAGGCACAAATGACGGCCAAGTGGGGCAGGCCCTTTAGCGGTCTTGTTGTGCAAGGCCCCTTGGGCAACAGTAACTATAAGATGGTGGAATTCTGCATTAGGATGGAGAGTGACACAGTTAATTCAGAGACTAGGGTCCTGAACTTGAATAAAGGAGACTTTGAAGGTATGAGATGGGAATTGGCTAGTATAGACTTGCAAATTACACTTAAAGGGTGACGGTGGAGATGCAATGGCAAAGATTTAAAGACCGCATGGATGAATTCCAGAAATTGTTCATCCCCGTCTGGCAAAAAAATAAAACGGGGAAGGCGGCTCAACCCTGGCTGACGAGGGAAGCCAAGGATAGTGTTAAATCCAAGGAAGAGGCGTATACATTGGCCAGAGGAAGCAGCAAACCAGAGGACTGGGAGAAATTTAGAACTCAACAGAGGACGACAAAGGGGGGAAAAAGAGTATGAAAGAAAGCTTGCGGGGAATATGAAAACTGACTGTAAAAGCTTCTTTTGATATGCAAAAAATGAAAAGATTAGTGAAGACAAATGTAGGACCCTTACAACCAGAGACGGGTGAATTTATAATGGGAAACAAAGAAATGGCAGAACAGTTAAACAAGTATTTTGGTTCTGTCTTCACAATCTCCCAGAAATACTAGGGGACCAAGGATCAAGTGGGAGGGAGGAAATGAAGGGAATCCACATTATTCAGGAAATTGTGTTAATTAAACTGTTTAAGCAGGAACTGCAGATGCTGGAAAATCGAAGGTAGTCAAAAACGCTGGAGAAACTCAGCGGGTGAGGCAGTATCTATGGAGCGAAGGAGGAGATTTCACAGTAGAGTAGACAAAATGTTTAAGCAGGAACTGCAGATTCAGCGTAGGTTCACCAGATTAATTCCTGAGACGGCGGGGCTGACGTATGATGAAAGAATGGGTCAACTGGCAGATAGATCTCAAGGGCCTGATGGTCTGCGTCCCAGAGTGCTCAAGGAGGTGCCTCTAGAAATCGTGGATGCATTGGTGATCATTTTCCAATGTTCTCTTGACTCTGGATCAGTTCCTGTGGACTGGAGGGTAGCCAATGTAACCCCACTTTTTAAGAAAGGAGGGAGAGAGTAAACGGGGAATTATAGACCAGTTAGCCTTACATCGGTAGTGTGGAAGATGCTTGAGTCGATTGTTAAAGATGTTATAGTGGTGCATTTGGAAAGCAGTGACAGGATTGGTCAAAGTCAGCATGGATTTATGAATGGGAAATCATGCTTGACTAACCTTCTGGATTTGAGGATGTAACAAGTAGAATGGATAAGGGAGAGCCAGTGGATGTGGTGTATCTGGACTTTCAAAAAGCCTTTGACAAGGTCCCACACAAGAGATTAGTGTGCAAAATTAGAGCACAGGATATTGGGGGTCGGGTATTGGCATGGATAGTGAACTGGTTGGCAGACAGGAAGCAAAGAGTAGGAATTAACGGGTCCTTTTCAGAATGGCAGGCAGTGACTAGTGGGGTGCCACAAGGCTGGGTGCTGAAACCCCAGTTATTTACTATATATATTAACAGCTTAGACGAGGGAATTAAATGTGACATGTCCAAGTTTGCGGATGAAACAAAGCTGGGTGGCAGTGTGAGCTGCGTTGAGGATGCTATGAGGCTGCAGGGGGACTTGGATAGGTTTGGTGAGTGGGCAGATGCATGGCAGATGCAGTATAATGTGGATAAATGTGCGGTTATCCACTTTTGTGGCAAGAACAGGAAGGCAGATTATTATATGAATGGTGTCAGATTAGGAAAATGGGAGGTGCAATGAGACCTGGGTGTGCTTGTACATCACTCATCGAAAGTAAGCATGCAGGTACAGCAGGCAGTGAAGAAAGCTGATGGCATGTTGGCCTTCATTGCGAGAGGATTTGAGTTTAGGAGTAAGGAGGTCCTACTGCAGTTGTACAAGACCCTGGTGAGACTGCACCTGGAGTATTGTGTGCAATTTTCGTCTCCTAATTTGAGGAAGGACATTATTGCTATTGAGGGAGTGCAGCGTAGGTTCACCAGGTTAATTCCCGAGATGGCGGGACTGACATATGATGAAAGAATGGGTCAACTGGGCTTGTATTCACCAGAATTTAGAAAGATGGGAGGGGATCTTATAGAAATATATAACATTCATAAAGGATTGGCCAGACTAGATGCAGGAAAATTGTTCCCGATGTTGAGGGAGTCCAGAACCAGGGGTCCAGGGTTTAAGAATAAGGGGTGGGCCATTTAGGACTGAGATGAGGAAATACTTTTTCACGCAGAAAGTTGTGAATCTGTGGAATTCTCTGCCGCAGAAGGCAGTGGAGGCCAATTCACTAGATGTTTTCAAGAGAGAGTTAGATTTAGCTCTTCGGGCTAAAGGAACCAAGGGACATGGGGGAAAGCAGGAACAGGGTACTATTTTTAGATGATCAGCATGATATTGAAAGGCGGTGTTGAAGGGTCGAATGGCCTGTTCCTGCACCTTTGTTTCTAACTGATACAGAGAGGCAGTATCAGGATGTGTGCTTTATGTGTACCATGAATGTACAGCTGTCACAGCACCACACCATATCAGGCACCAATGTTTCCCATTGTATTCTGTGTATATATAGGAGTCAATGCAGCGAAGCAATGTTTAGGTTAGTTTAATTTAGTTTAGTTTAGGGGTACAGCATGGAAACAGGCCCTTCAGCCCACGGAATCTGCACTGGCCAACGATCACCCGCACACTGGCACTCTCCCACACATGAGGGACACTTTACAGAAGCCAATGAGCTACAAGCCAGCACATCTTTGCAGTGTAGGAGGAAACCAGAGCTACTGGAGAAAACCCACGCGGTCGCGAGGAAAACGTACAAACTCCGTACAGACGGCGCCCGCAGTTAGGACCGAATCTGGGTCTCTGGCGATGTCAGGCAGCAACTCTACCGCTGCACCACTGTTCTGTCCCATAGCAAGGGAGTTGACACATCAAAACAATATTGGGCAACAGTGTATTCCATTATGTGCTGTGTATGCCCATGAGTTGGCACAGAAGCGCGTTATCGGATAGCGATGACTACCGATGTGTACTGTAGATACACGGGGGCTGATGTGGAAAGGCACAAAGTCAAACAGTACTGTTCCCCAATGCGTTCTGTACATGTAGTAAAGCTGATGCAGTGACTCACAATACGACGTGGGAATGTTTGCAATCCATAGAGTGCGTGAACAGGAGCTGATACTCACAATACCACGCGGGAATATTTCCCATTGTGTACTGGGGATCAACACTGCTTGAATAACAGTGATGATGCACTTAGTTTCTCTGCAGAAGAACAGAGGTCCCTAGCCACCCAAAGTAAAAATGAAAAATACTCTCTGAACAGGATTGAGATGACAGTACAGTGAGCGTTTCTAGTTTTAGTTTCGTAGATACAGTGTGGAAACAGGCCCTTCGGCCCACCGAGTCTGCACCGACCAGTGACCTCCGCATATTAACGCTACCCTACACACACTAGGGACAATTTACATTCATACCAAGTAGGCTAATTACCCTACAAACATGTACGTCTATAGAGTGTGGGAGGAAACCGAAGATCTCAGAGAAAACCCACGCCGTCACGGGGAGAACGAACAAACTCCGCACAGACAGCACCCCTAGTCGGGATCGAACCCGCGTCTCTGGTACTGCAAGAGCTGTAAGGCAGCAACTCTACCGCTGCGCCACCGTGCCGCCCTTTGCTAAATGAAGCACACATGGGCATTTTGGGCGTTGTGTGGAGTTTTTGTCGATGAGGTGCCACAGATGCAAAGTTTAAAAACATATCCTTTATTTTTTCATTCTTATCGCTTGAATAAGATTGCAACACAAAGGCATTTCTAGGACAACGTTGGTTTCATGAGTGTTCAATCCAGCACTATAATTCCAAGGGACGCACAGAGATGGCTATTGATTTTTCTATTTTCAAAGATTTATATAGAGATGAGAATTAATTCACAAAACCGAGTCCCGTGAGAAGCCTGGTTGTGCTTTCATTCCAAGAATTTGATGTGTTAATATTAATCGGTGGGAGTGAGTTATTATTATTATTATTTGTATTTATTAACCTCACCTGTGACAAAGATTGATTCCTGAAATGAGATGTTGAGGTTGGGGTCAGGAAAAAGGAGGTTAACGTCAGATTCAAACAGTCGGGATCAAGCTGATCCCACTGTGAGTGTAAATGTAGGAGCTCACTTAAACAGGCAACCGGGAGAGCAAAAAGTGGACATGAAATGGAGCTAGCCACAAAATGCTGGAGTAACTCAGCGGGACAGGCAGCATCTCTGGAGAGAAGGAATGGGTGACGTTTCAGTTCAAGATCCTTCTTCAGACCCGAAAGACCCATTCCTTCTTGCGGGAGATGCTGCCAGTCCCGCTGAGTTACTCCAGAGTTTTGTGTTTACCTTCGGTTTAAACCAGCCTCTGCAGTTCCTTCTTACACATGAAATGGAGCAGACAGGCCGGGTAAAGAATAGTCCCAGGAGATCGTACACTGACCAGCGACCTCCGCACATTAACACTACTCTACGCACACTAGGGACAATTTACATTCATACCAAGTGGTGAATTAACCTACAAACATGTACGTCTAGGAGCGTGGGAGGAAACCGAAGATCTTGGCGAAAACCCACGCAGGTCACGGGGAGAATGTACAAACTCCGTACAGACAGCACCCGTAGTCGGGATCGAACCCACGTCTCTGGCGCTGCAAGAGCTGTAAGGCAGCAACTCTACCTCTGCGCCACTGTGCCGCCCTTTGCCAAATGAAGCGCACATGGTCATTTTGGGCGTTGCGTGGATTTTTTGGAGATGAGGTGCCACAGATGCAAAGTTTAAAAACATATTTTTCATTCTTATCGCTTGAATAAGATTGCAACACAAAGGCATTTCTAGGACAACGTTGGTTTCATGAGTGTTCAATCCAGCACTATAATTTCAAGGGACGCACAGAGATGGCTATTGATTTTTCTATTTTCGAAGATTTATATAGAGATCAGAATTAATTCACCAAACCAAGTCCCTGAGAAGCCTGGTTGTGCTTTCATTCCAAGTATTTGATATGTTAATATTAATCGGTGGGAGTGAGTTATTATTATTATTTGTATTTATTAATTTCACCTGTGACAAAGATTGATTCCTGAAATGAGATGTTGAGTCTGGGGTCAGTTAAATGATGGACGTTAACTCCAGATTCAAACAGTCGGGGTCAAGCTGATCCCATCGTGAGTGTAAATATAGGAACACACATAAATGAATTGAATTGAATACAAATATGGATACATACAAGGAATTTGCCATGGTGCTTTGCTCGCAAGGATCTTCTTTTGTGTTCATCTTTCAAATGTTGACCTCGCTGTCATCGGACGCAAGCTTCCGGTGACCATTAGTGGGTCACTTGTTGCAATAGATGATAGCGCTAGAATAATTAACTTCCAGTTTCCAGCC
This sequence comes from Raja brachyura, assembly GCA_963514005.1. Next base: position 10,201,600 of record OY740804.1, read on the forward strand.
CCGCGATCTGGTCAATTCTGCTATGGGGCCGCTCGCAAGGATAACAACACCATGTGATGAAGACAATTAAAAATAAAATCTTATAATTTGAACATGTGAAGAATAAAATAAAATATCAGAGCAAAAGGAGGCTACAGACCTTTGGCTGTTGAGTAGAGCTACTGCTCGTGGAAAAAAAGCAGTTTTGATGTCTGGCTGTGGCGGCTTTGACAGTCCGGAGTCGCCTTCCAGAGGGAAGTGATTCAAAGAGTTTGTGGCCAGGGTGAGAGGGGTCAGAGATGATCTTACCCGCTCGCTTCCTGGCCCTTGCAGTGTACAGTTCGTCAATGGGGAGGATGGTCGGCTGATCGAACGATTCACTGCCGCCTCCGGTTGTCGTGCTTGGTGGCTGAGCCAAACCAGACCATGATGGAGAAGGTGAGGACAGACTCTACGATGGCCGTATAGAACTGGACCATCATTGCCTGTGGCAGATTGTGTTCTCTCAGCGGCCGCAGGGAATACATCCTCTGTTGGGTCTTTTTGACTTTGGAGTCGATGGTGGCCTCCCATTTTACGTTCCTGGAGATGATGGTTCCAAGGAACTTAAAAGACTCCACAGATGTGACTGTGGTGTTGTTGATGGTGAGTGGGGGGAGGGGAGGGGGAGCTCTCCTAAAGTCTACAATCAACTCCACTGTCTTAAGAGCATTGAGCTCCAGGTTGTTGCGATGGCACCAGGATGCCAGCTGTGTCACTTTCCACCTGTAGGCAGATTCCTCTCCATCCTGGATCAGTCCAATCAGGGTTGTGTTGTCCTCAAACTTGAGAAGCTTGACAGAGGTGTCTGTGGAACTGGAGCCTGTGGAGCTACAGTCATTGGTGCAGAGAGAGTAAAGGAGAGGGCTAGTACGCAGCCTTGCGGTGCTCCTACGCTGAGTGTTTGCGGGTCCGAGATGTACTTTCCCAGCCTCATATGCTGCTTCTTGTCTGTCAGGAAGTTGATCATCCACTGACAGAGGGGTTCAGGCACAGTCAACTGGGAGAGTTTGGAGTGTAGTAGCTCAGGCACAATGGTGTTGAATGCAGGGCTAAAGTCCACAAACCAATTCCTTGCATAGGTCACCTGGCAGTCTTGGTGCCGGAGGATGAAGTGCAAGCCTAGTTGACTGCATCATCCACTGATCTGTTTGCCCGGTCTGCAAACTGCAGGGGGTCCAGTAGGGGTTTGTGATATTTTTCAGCCGAGCCAGCACAAGTCTTTTAAGGGTTTTCATGATTACAGAGGTCAGTGTGACAGGCCTGTTGTCATTAAGACCAGTAATCCTTGGCTTTTGTTGGGTACAGGGACAATAGTGGAGACTTTGAAGCAGGCAGGGACAGTGCAGGTTTGCAGAGACCGATGCAATACGTCCGTGTAGACCGGTGCCAGTTGTTCGGCACAGAGCTTGAGGGTAGAGGGGGAAACATTGTCTGGTCCTGGACATTTCTCGCTATTCTGTCTCTTGAAAAGCTTTCCCACCTCCTCAATTTCTATTGTTAGTGCTGGAGAAGTGGCCAGACTGATGTTGAGCAGCAAGGAGGAGGTGGGTAGTGGAAGAGGGCCAAGTCTTTGCAGACTGGAGTCAGGCTGTAAGTAGGTGTGAAGTGGTGATTGGGGAGGCGTGGGAGGGGGGGAGGGGGTACCGGGGTTATGTTTCTGTCTGGCAAACCTGCAGTAGAACTCGTTCAGGTCCTTGACCAGCTGACTATTGTCCAAGGAGCAGGGTGTTTTCCTCTTGTAGCTGGTGATTTCTTGCAAGCCCTTCCATACTGAAGATGAGTCATCAGCTGAGAACTTGCTCCCCAAGTTCTCAGAGTACCTTTCCTTGGCAGCTCTGATTCCTCTTCTCAGCTTGTGCTTGGCCTGCCTGTAGAGGTCTGCATCCCCGCTCCTGCAGGCCTCATCTGAAATGGGCTGTCCCCACTGTGGCAACCTAATCCGTGAGTTAAGAACAGTGTCTTTGACCTTCAAGCTCGAGGGCACTAGCCTGGAAAACCTCGAGCTGGATCGACTGTCCGCGTTCAAACTGCGAGCTGGATCGGCCGGCCGCACACACACACATAAACACACACATCGCAAAGGCGGGGGTCAGGGAAAGCGGGGGAGCGCTGTCTGAAATTCACACCCGCGATGAAGAGGAAGGAAAGACGGCTGCACAGTGTACATTAAGTCCTTTAGAGAGCGCGTGCGGGGGGGGGGGGGGGGAGGAGAGAAGGAGAGAGAGGGGGAGAGAAGGGGAGAGAGGGGAAGAGAATGAGAGAGAATGGGAGAGAGGGGGAAAGAAGGGGAGCGAAGGGGGGGAAAGGGGGGGAGAAGGAGTGGAGACACTTTTACGAAGTATAATAAAGTGTAGCGGGCATTTTACTTACTGGTCGGTTTTCCTGAGCCCTGAAAACTCCAATGAGCCAATTAAAATGCCCGGTTAGCCAAGGGGATTGCCTACGGCTGCCCTCAACTGCCTGTAACTACATAGCGACCCCACTCCACTGCGCTACGAGTTAAAAAGAGCCAAGCCGACCAAATTTTAGTCGCGGAAAATCTTTCAGCATGTTGAAAGATTTCCTAACTGAGGCTGTGAGTATTCGGGAACTTCCCTCGAGCACGAAGGAGAGTTCCAGTTACCTCATAGGACCACGTGTCGACCATGCTGCGAGTTTGAGTCGAGGGCAGATGAGGTCACTGCAGTGGGACAGCCCCTTTAGACTGGCGGAGCTGTCTCAGTTCTGCTGTAAACCAAGGCTTGTCGCAGTTGAACTTGATCCGGGTCCTAGTGGGAATGCAACTGTCCTCACAAAAGCTGACATTTGATGTCATGGTGTCTGTATATTCATCGAGGCTTGTCGTTGCTTTCCTGAACACATTCCAATACATGCAGTCAAAGCAGGACTGTAGGCTTTCAATGCCCTCGCCTGTCCACTTTTTCATCGTTCTGACCACAGGCTTAGCAGATTTTAGTTTCTACCTGTAGGTCGCAATAAGGTGAACTAAACAATGATCAGAGAGTCCTAGAGCCTCACGGGGAATGGAGCGATATGCATTTTTAATTGTAGTATAACAATAATCGAGTTAGGAAGGCAACCAGGAGGGCAAAATGAAGACCCAAAATGCTGGAGTAACTCAGCGAGACAGGCAGCGTCTCCGGAGGGAAGCAATGGGTGACGTCTCGGGTTGAGACCCTTCTTCAGACTCTAAGGACAGACACAAAATGCTGGAGTAACTCAGCGGGACAGGCACTTCCTCAGACTTTAGACATTACAGATATAAAGCGGAAACAGGCCCAGCGATTATCCTGTGCACATGCACTATCCTACACATTAGGGACAATTTACAAATTTTACTGGAGCCAACTAACCTACAGACCTGTGTGGGGGGAAACCAGAGCACCCGGAGGAAACCCACGCGGCCACGCAAAGAATATGCAAACTCCTCACAGACGACACCCGTAGTCAGAATCGAACCCGGGTCTTTGGATAGCAGTAACAGGATCGGTCCGAGTCAGCATGGATTTACGAAGGGGAAATCATGCTTGACTAATCTTCTGGACTTTATTGAGGATGTAACTAGGAAAATGGACAAGGGAGAGTCAGTGGATGTAGTGTACCTGGACTTTCAGAAAGCATTTGATAAGGTCCCACATAGGAGATTAGTGGGCAAAATTAGAACACATGGTATTGGGGGTAGGGTGCTGACATGGAGAGTAAATTGGTTGGCAGACAGGGAGCAAAGAGTAGGGATTAACGGGTCCGTTTCAGAATGGCAGGCAGTGACTAGTGGGGTATCGCAAGGCTTGGTGCTGGGACCGCAGCTATTTACAATATACATCAATGATTTGGTTGAAGGGATTCAAAGTAACATTAGCAAATTTTCAGATGACACAAAGCTGGGTGGCAGTGTGAACTGTGAGGAGGATGCTATGAGAATGCAGGGTGACTTGGACAGGTTGGGGGTGTGGGCAGATACATGGCAGATGAAGTTTAATGTGGATAAATGTGAGGTTATCCACTTTGGTAGCAAAAACAGGAAGGCACATTACTGTCTAAATGGCATCAAGTTGGGAAAAGGGGAAGTACAACGGGATCTGGGGGTCCTTGTTCATCAGTCTATGAAAGTAAGCATGCTGGTACAGCAGGCAGTGAAGAAAGCGAATGGCATGTTGGCCTTTATAACAAGAGGAGACAAGTATAGGAGCAAAGATGTCCTTCTGCAGTTGTACAGGGCCCTAGTAAGATCACACCTGGAGTATTGTGTGCAGTTTTGGTCCCCTAATTTGAGGACGGACATTCTTGCTATTGAGGGAGCACAGCGTAGGTTTGCAAGGTTAATTCCCGGGATGGCGGGACTGTCATATGCTGAGAGAATGGAGCGGCTGGGCTTGTACACTCTGGAGTTTAGAAGGGTGAGAGGGGATTTTATTGAAACATATAAGATTATTAACAGTTTGGACACTCTAGAGGCAGGAAACATGTTCCCGATGTTGCGGGAGTCCAGAACCAGGGGCCACGGTTTAAGAATAAGGAATAAGCCATTTAGAACGGAGACGAGGAAACACTTTTTCTCACAGAGAGTTGTGAGCCTGTGGAATTCTCTGCTTCAGAGGGCGGTGGAGGCCGGTTCTCTGGATACTTTCAAGAGCTAGATAGGGCTCTTAAAGATAGCGGAGTCAGGGGATATGGGGAGAAGGCAGGAACGGGGTACTGATTGGTGATGATCAGCCATGATCCCATTGAATGGCGGTGCTGGCTCGAAGGGCCGAATGGCCTACTCCTGCACCTCTCGTCTATTGTCTTTGCCGCTGTCAGGCATCAGCTCTACCGCTGCGGCACCGTGCCGCCCCAAAATTGATGCATACGAGTTGTGTTGTTTTTCGATCGTTTAGTTTCAAGATTAGTTTAGATCGTTTAGATTCAAGAGATTCAAGATTCAAGTGAGTTTATTGTCATATGTCCCAGATAGGACAATGACATTCTTGCTTTGCTTCAGCACAACAGAATATAGTAGGCATGAATAAATACCAAACAGATCAGTGTGTCCATATACCATTGAATATATATATATACACACATACATAAGCAGATAAAATGCAATGGGCTATTAATGTTCATAGTTTTGTTTGAGTTGAGTTTAATAGCCTGATGGCGGTGGGGAAGTAGCTATTCCTGAACCTGGACGTTGCAGATTTCAGGCTCCTGTACCTTCTACCTGAAGGCAGCGGGGAGATGAGTGTGTGGCCAGGATGGTGTGGGTCCTTGATGATGCTGGCAGCCTTTTTGAGGCAGCGACTGCGATAGATACCCTCGATGGTGGGGAGGTTGGAGCAGAAGTAATGTTCGTCAGTAAGTTTTAAAGAGCATCACATTGGACAAATCCCCAGGATATGACTAAATACATCCTTGGACCTTGTGGGATGATAGAGATGAAATTGCAGAGACCCTTGCAGAGATATTTGCAACATCCTTAGCCACAGGTGAAATTCCAGGAGACGAGCTAATGGTGTGGTATTTATTACGAAGGGCAGCCAGCCAGTACAAGTCAAGGAAATACAGACCTTAAATCTTATAACTTGTTTAGGGCAATGCTGCAGATATCCATTAAACATTGGCATTTATCTTTGAGAAACAACATAATGTAATAATGAACACCAATCGATCTCTTTGGCAACAAAACATTTAAAAAATAAAAGAAATTTAACAATTTGATAAATCTAAAGATTAAAAAATCATGTGGTCAGATTCAGAAGCATTTGTGAAATGCTTTTATAATGCATCATCATTATCAGCGGTCACTCGAAACGAGTATGGATGTCCTCTCCTCTCCACTCCACAGTATTATCTACTTGTGGGTCTGCAGATGTCTGTGGAGGCCGATCCGCGTTCCACGCACCTTGTGCAACGTGGGCAGTGGAGACTGGCGGTGGTTGGTAGTCGTCGAGCCCCCTTCCCTCTCTCCTTACGTTGCTGTCGCACTGTCGCTGCGACACGGCGTAGTTCCGTTTTGTGATGTGCAGCTCCTTCCTGCACTTATAACATTATTCACGTTCATAAGTTCATAGGTTCCAGGAGCATAATCAGGCCATTCGGCCACTTCAAGTCTAGTCCGCCTTCGATCATGGCTGATCCATCTTCCCCCCTCAACCCCATTCTCCTGCCGTCTCCCCATAACCCCTGATGCCTTTACTATTCAATAATTTATCAATCTCTGCCTAAAAAGTATCCACTGACTTGGCCTCCTCAGCTTTCTGTGGCAATGAATTCCACAGATTCACCACCCTCTGACAAAATAAATTCCTCCTCATTTCCTTTCTAAAGGTACGTCCTTTTATTCTGAGGCTGTGGCCTCTGGTCCTAGACTCTCCAACTAATGGAAACATCCTCTCCACGCCCACTCTATCCAGGCCTTTATCTCTTTCTGCCCAAGAAGAGCAAGGTGGCGTGCCTTAATGACTATCGACCTGTGGCACTAACGCCTGTGGTGATGAAGTGCTTCGAGAGGTTGATCATGGCGCAAATCAACTCCTACCTCGACAAAAACCTGGACCCACTGCAGTTCGCTTACCGCCACAACAGATCAACGGTGGACGCGATCTCGCTGGCCCTCACTCCGCTCTGGACCACTTGGACAACGAAAACGCATATGTCAGGCTGTTATTCATTGACTACAGCTCGGCATTTAACACAATCATCCCCTCCAAGCTGGTTACCAAACTCGCAGAACTGGGTCTCTGCGCATCCCTCTGCAATTGGATCCTCGACTTCCTCATTCACAGACCACAGTTTGTTCGTATTGGTGGAAATGTGTCAGACTCGATAACAATCAGCACGGGAGCACCTCAAGGCTGCGTGCTCAGCCCCCTGCTGTACTCACTCTATACTCATGACTGCGTAGCCAGTCATAGTGCGAACTCCATCATCAAGTTCGCTGACGACACCACTGTTGTGGGACGTATCACTGATGGGGGTGAGTCAGAGAAGAGAGATCGAGCAACTGTCCAAATGGTGCCAGCACAACAACCTGGCCCTCAACACCAGCAAAACCAAGGGACTGATTGTAGACTTTGGAAGGAGTAGGATGGGGACCCACAGTCCGGTTTATATCAACGGGTCGATGGTTGAAAGGGTTAAGAGCTTCAAATTCCTGGGCGTGCACATCTGTGAAGATCTTTCCTGGTCTGAGAACACAGATGCAATTATTAAGAAAGCTCATCAGCACCTCTACTTCCTGAGAAGATCACGGAGAGTCGGTTTGTCAAGGAGGACTCTCTCTAACTTCTACAGGTGCACAGTAGAGAGCTTGCTGACCAGTCGCATCATGGCTTGGTTCGGCAACTTGAGCGCCCTGGAGAGGAAAAGACTGCAAAAAGTAGTAAACACTGCCCAGTCCATCATCGGCTCGGACCTTCCTTCCATCGAGGGGATTTATCACAGTCGCTGCCTCAAAAAGGCTGGCAGCATCATCAAGGACCCACACCACCCTGGCCACACACTCATCTCCCTACTACCTTCAGGTAGAAGGTACAGGAGTCTGAGGACTGCAACGACCCGGTTCAGGAATAGCTACTTCCCCACAGCCAACAGGGTATTAAATTTGGCTCGGACAAAACTCTGAACATTAATATCCCTCCATCTGTTATTTGCACTTTATTAATTTATTAATTCATGTGTGTATTTACATATATAATTGTAGTCAATGCAATGTTCTGTTGTGCTATGCAAAGAAAGAATTTCATTGTCCTGTCAGGGACACATGACAATAAACTCTTTTGACTTTTGACCTCCACATCTTACTTAAGGCAATCTTTTTTTTGTCCTTTTTTATTTATCTTTCTTCTCTGAGTTGGTATTGGATTTTCCCATTTAATTCTCTCTCAATCCCAGTCTCCTCTGAAATCAATTACAATTTCTGGTGCCTGGTGATTTATGGAAAGTCTCCCCGTTTGTCTGAGGTGTTAACTACCGTTCTGAGCTTTGTAGGTTTAATCTCACTTCAAAGACTTGAAGTCGAAATGTCAGTGGAACATCCAGTCCATTCCTGAGGGAGTGCTGAAAGATCGAAGATTGTATCTTTCAGATGAGGTGTTAAACTGAATCCCTGAACCGCCTCTGAAGTTGGCACGGAATCTCCAATGAAGCTATTTAAGCACGGTAGCTCAATGGCTGAGTTCCTGCCTCAGAGCGCTTACGGCGCCAAAGACCTGGGTTCGATCCCAACTACGGGTGCTGTCTGTACAGAGTTTGTACATTCTCCCCGTGGCCTGCGTGGGTTTTCTCAGATATCTTCGGTTTCCCTCCACACCCCAAAGATGTACAGGTTAGTAGGTTGTGTTGGAAGGAACTGCAGATGCTGGATTACAGCGAAGATAGACACAAAATGCTGGAGTAACTCAGCGAGACAGGCAGCATCTCTGGAGAGAAGGAATGGGTGACGTTTCGGGTCACGAATTCCTTCTATGCAGAGATGCTGCCTGCCCGTCTGAGTTACTCCAGCATTTTGTGTTTATCTTCAGGTTTGTAGGTTAATAGGCTTGGCTCCTAGACTGTGGAATAGCATCCCTCTTCCCATCAGATCTGCCCCTTCCATCGACTCCTTTAAGTCGAGACTAAAAACTCACCTCTACTCCCAAGCCTTTCTTGACGTCCTCTGAACGAGGGCTATATGTGTGTAGTGATGTTTGTATCTAATCTATGAACGGCTGTTGTTTGTTATACTATTCTAATACCAATGTAAAGCACTTTGGCCAACGAGAGTTGTTTTTTAAATGTGCTATAGAAATAAAAGTGACTTGTATGAATGTAAAAAAAGTGTCCCGAATGTGTGCAGGATAGTGTTAATATGCCGGGATCACGGGTCGGTGCGGACATAGTGGGCCGAAGGGCCCGTTTCTGCGCTGTATTTCTAAACTAAACAAAACTAAAAGTGTAACCAAACCACCAGCAAGAAAATTGAAAGGATTCGATGGTGATGTGGTCAAGGTAGTTCATCATCAGAGACCCGCACCACCCTGGCCACGCTCTCATTTCACTCCTACCAAGGCATCGGAGTCTGAAAACTGTGACCACCAGGTTCAGGAATAGCTTCATCCCAACAACACTCAGGCTCTTGAACACTGCACAATACTAAGTGTAGGCACAAGGAACTGCAGGTGCAGCTTTACGGAAAATGGCACAAAGTACTGGAGCATCTCAGGGGATCAGGCAGCATCGCTGGAGAACATGGATGGGTAACTCTTCCCGTATGAACCTTTTGTGCCCTTCACGATACTAGCTCCAAAGATAGACACCAAGCACTGTCACTCAGCGGGTCAGCCAGCACCTATGGAGAAAAAGAATAGGTGGCGTTTTGGGTTGGAACTCTTCTTTATACTGAAAGCAGAGGTGGAGGGAGGGGAGTAAACTTGAAGCATGAACAAGAAGAAAGGGCAAGAACCAACCAGGGCCAGCAATAGATGTCCTCAGGAAGGGTGGAGCTCATAATGGTTCATTGTTGGCTGGGAAGGTGTGATAATGAGAGGGATACAAGGATGTGAACAGTAGAACTGGCAGGACAACTAGCAGAGATGCTGCCTGACCCATTCAGTTCTCACTGCGTGTGTCTATCTTTGGTATGAACTAGCATCTGCAGTTCCTTCCTACACATTTTGTCTGGTCTGATCCTAACTCTCATTATGAACTTTAAAGAAATGTCTTTCGTTGCTCTGGGTTTTTTGCACTTGTATTGCGGTTATTTAGTTATCGATTTGTTTTAGGTTATCTATTATTGATGTGCATTGTGTTCACAGAACTACTATGCTGCTGCAAGTAAGGATTTCATTGTTCTGTTGTCAGTACATATGACAATATTGACGAGGTGTTAAATGTCAGGATCCTTGCTGGAGTAACGTGCAGTGGGAACTGCAGATGCTGGTTAAACTTCCAGCTTTTTGTGTCTATCCTTGCTAGAGTAAAACCCATTCACCCAAGTAACAGGATGCTGATAAACTCGGATTTCTCACCGTTAAAACATTCGGAGACACAGCGCAGAAACAGGCCCTTCGGCCCATTGAGCCCTTGCTGACCAGCGATCCGCGGACACCAGCATTGTCCTAAACACCAGGGACAGCTTACAATTTTTACCAAAGCCAAATTAATCTGCAGACCTGCTCATCTTTGGAGTGTGGGAGGAAACCGGAGCACCCGGAGAAAACCCACGCGGTCAAGGGGAGAACGTACAAACTCTCAGGTTCGAACCCGGGTCTCTGGCACTGTTAAGCCCCTGTCCCACTGTACGAGGTAATTCAAGAGTTCTCCCGAGTTTTCCCCTGGTCCGAACTCAGAGAATGTCCGTAGCGGGTCCGTAGGAGTTCGTGGATGTCTCGTAGCGGCTCATAATGCTAACGGTAGGTACTCGGGACATCCGGTAAACTCGTAACCTTTTTTCACCCCTGCGAAAAATGTCCATGAGTAAAAAAATACTCGTGATGAAAAAAACGGTTACTTTTTACTCGTACGAGCCGCCACGAGACATCCACGAACTCTAACGGACCCGCTACGGACATTCTCAGAGTTCGAATCAGAGGATAACTCGTGAGAACTCTTGAATTACCTCGTACAGTGGGACAGGGGCTTAAGGCAGCAACTCTACCGCTGCACCACCGTGCAGCCTTGTGTTGCATAAAACAGAATCATATTTTCTTAATAACAGCAGGCTTGAGCAGAATAGTCTGAACGGCTTAAAACAAAATAAAAATGCTACAATCTGTGGAGCAGATGAAATAGTAAAGCATTCTCATGCATAAGTGTATACAGAATTGCTCGAAGTATTTTACAATTTGAGGTGCAGTTTCCGTCTTTTGATCTATTGGTATTATAGTCAGCCAAATGTCAGACTGAAATGAGTTATGCACCATAGCATAATTGGAGCTAAATTCTTGCACTCAAGGCCGGGTGGAGTGTAACTCGACGAGCAAGATTTGCAGCCTCTGGCTAAGGGATGTAGTGTGAATTTTAGCTGTCGGCTGATCTACATCAGACTGGAGAAGGAAGTGAAGCTGTGAAGAGAGCTATGAGTAGTTAGCAGATAAAGAATCAAAGTGCTGGAGTAACTCCAATTTTGGTGGCGCAGCGGTAGAGTTGCTGCCTCACAGCGCCAGAGACCTGGGTTCAATCCTGACTACGGGTGCTTGTCTGAACAGAGTTTGACCGCGTGGGTTTTCCTCAGGTGCTCCGGATTCCTGCCACGCTCCAAAGTCGTACAGGTTTGTAGGTTCATTGGCTTGGATAAAAATTCTACATTTTCCCTAGTGTGTGGGATAGTGTTCGGGTATGGGGATCGCTGGTTGGCAAGGACTCAGTGGGCCGAAGGGTCTGTTTCGGCTCCGTGTCTCTCACTTAAACTAGACTAAACATAGATTGGGGAGTCTGGCCCAGGGTAAACATAGAAACATAGAAAATAGGTGCAGGAAGAGGCCATACAGCCCTTCGAGCCAGCACCGCCATTCATTGTGATCATAACTGATCGTCCCCATATCAATAACCCGTGCCTGCCTTCTCCCCATATCCCTTCACTCCACTAGTCCCGTGAGCTATATCCAACTCTCTTTTAAATCCATCCAATGATTTGGCCTCCACTGCCCTCTATGGCAGGGAATTCCATACATTTCCATAAATTTCCATAAATTTCACCCTCTCAGGGTGAAAAAGTTTTTTCTCTCCTCAGTCTTAAATGACCTCCCTTTTATTCTAAGACTGTGGCCCCTGGTTCTGGACTTGCCCAACATTGGGAACATTTTTCCTGCATCTAGCTTGTCCAGTCCATGCACGTGCCGTGAGTAATTACTCAGGACAGGCAGTCAGTCGGATAAAAATAAAAACCGCGCATGCGCAGATTGTTCTCGCCGTAAAAATAAAAAATACAAATAAAAACAGTAACAAGTCAATTTTCCCAAGGCTTCCTAGTCTCCTTTATTCTGAATTGCTGAAGGGGGGGGGGTGGGGGGTGAAGGGTGATGGCAGGTGGAGAGATGGTGGGAAAAACGGGAGCACACAGGGAAAAGTTGAATCAGTTGTCATCTTATTGAATGACAACACTTGTTCAAGGGACCAATTGGGGGGACAGTTCCTTTCACAGTGTATGGAGACTCTGTGCCAGGGTTATCGTTTCGGGGAGAGCAGGACTAAATGAGGGGGTCGGGGATAATGCCAGTAACTCACTCACTTACCGCTCCCACGGCGCTTCAGGCGCAGAGCCACCACATTGTAGCCGGGTATAGAAGCAGCTCGGGTAGCTGCGAGCGGCCGTCGGGACCAGACAGTCAAACTGTCCGCCACTTCAGCGCCTTCTGCCGGCCCGCCTCCCTCTGGCAGTGCTCTCCGTCTGAACACCTCTCACCTGCCGTTCGCTCATGTCAGCGGCTTCCTGCAAATCCTTAAATTCCCACAGCCGAGTAACCTCAATCGCGCTGTCGGAATTTAAGGATTTGCGGGACATGAGTGAGGCCAGCGAGCGGCAGGAGAGTGGTTTTGCACGCCTCCATGCAAGGAGCGTCGCTAGTGGCATGCTCCCGACCCCTCCTCCACAACATTCGTGCCCTCCCCGCAACTTTACCCCGGGCCAGACTCCCCAAATGCTATGAAAGGAGCTCTCTCCCCCACCCCCACACCTCGGGAAGTACGGTATTTAAAAACATAAACACAAAATGTACTTACCACATTATCGGTACACGAGCTCCATTCTTCTCTCCCTGTTTCCTAACATACACTTAAAATATTGCCAATCCATATTTGAAAACCCCGCCTAGAAATTCTGCCTTTGCAGCACTGTGCAGGCGCAGCAGTAGACCTTCCCGTGTTACAAGCGCTGCGGATGAAAGGCACGGAGAATTATGCTTACCTAGGAGATCGCTCTCTTACATAGGCATAATTCTGCGCCTTTATTATTTATATTTAGTAATTACTATGTTATAATTTTAGTCAGGGTAGGCAGTGCCTACCTTGCCTACCTGGTCCAGTCCTTTTATAATTTTATATGTTTCTATAAGAGAACCCCTCATCCTTCTAAACTCCTAAACTAAACTAAACTAAACTAATATAAAGTATTTTATTTTTATTTTTAATATATATTTTTATTAGAAGCAATGTACAACAGTATAAACCGCGGCAGATGACATACTCCAATTTTAATTTTTAGCTAAGGATGAGAAGAAGGAGTAAAAGCAAGAGAGGGAGAAAGTGAATGTGCAAAAATAGAACCCTAGACTACCAAATTGTTGTAGCCAACGAGTGCAATAATATAAATAAGAAGAATGTAAATGAATAAAAAGAGAAAAACAGAAAGAAAAACTAAAAATGATGATTCGTATCTCATCCCACCCATCACCCAACCCGAAATTCGATTTAATTCCAAAATTGTGTTGCACCCTACTATCCTTGTAATAAACTAAACTAAATCTCCCTCTCGACACTTACAGTATCCCACTGATGATAATGTTGATGCAGCTCTCTTAAAACTGGGAGCTTTCTCCCTGCAGCCTCTGCCAGTATTGTAACTGTCTGGCTAACAAGAGCCTTGTCCCTTTCAGGGCGAAAGATTGGCGTTAACCAAAGTGTCTGAAAATGTGCTAAATTGTCCCTAATCCCAGCGAGATACGTCAGGTCCCATTATACGGCAGCCTTCTGGCGTTGGATGCCTAACACTGCATTCGATCAATAAATTGATTTTTTTTTTTGTACAGAGACATGACATAACATGAGTGCACACGCAATGATGAATTATTTTACTAAAAAAGGCTGAAATCCAATTTCTTGGCTAATTCCCTCCGGTGGTATCTACCTTGTTTCTCTTGCTGAGGCATGAGCTGTTTTAGCTTTCTGGAACTTTAAAGACTTTTTTTTTAATACCTGGAGAGCGCTCTCCTCCTGATCTTGAGGGCGTTTTCTTCGGCTGATCCGCTTTCTTCCCAATTCCGCGCCGACCAGCGATCACCCCGTTCACTTGCACTATCCTACACACTAGGGACACTTTAGAATTTTACTGAAGCCATTTAACCTACAACCCTGTGCGTCTTTGGAGTGTTGGAGGAAACCGGAGCACCCGGAGATAAACCCACGAGGTCACGGGGAGAACGTGCAAACTCCGTACAGACAGCACCGGTAGTCGGGATCGAACCTAGGTCTCTGGCGCTGTGAGGTAGCAGCTCTGTCGCTGCGCCACCGTGCCGTCATCTGGTTGTGGGTAGAGCGCTGCGATCAGTCCCATTCCCATCTATATCCCCATGGCCATGCAGGTATAATGTAGATACCAGGGACTGCAGATACTGGTTTGCAAAAAAGACACAAAGTGCTGGAGTAACTAAGGGGCCAAGCAGCATAACTGGAGGACACAAATAGCTGATGTTTTGGGCCGGGACCCTACTTCAGGCTAAAAGCTGGAAGAGAGGTTGAGGCAGGACAAAGCCTGTCCAGTGATTGAATGATTTAACAATATTGTCACACGTACCTGGGTAGAGTGAATGCTTCGTTTTTGCATACAACACGGTAAAATCACACAGCAGACCCCACCTTTAGATTTTAGTTTTTAGTTTTAGAGCGCGGAAACAGGCCCTTCGGCCCACCGGGTCCGCGCCGACCAGCGATCCCCGCACATTAACACTATCCTACACCCACTAGGGACATTTTGTTTTTAATTTACACCAAGCCAATTAGCCTACAAACCTGTACGTCTTTGGCGGGTGGGTGGAAACCGAAGATCTCGGAGAAAATCCAAGCAGGTCATGGGGAGAACGTACGAACTCTGTACAGTCGGGATGGAACCCGGGTCTCCGGCGCTGCATTCGCTGCAAGGCAGCAACTCTACCGCTGCGCCACCATGGCAGCCCTAGGCAGTATACAAGTGTCGCCACGTTTCTGGTGCCGACAATGTTACAAAACGTTCTTCCAACAGTCTTATCTTCCACGCACAGCAGCGAACCAGGCCTTCCGCCATACGTGGTAGTAGGTGGCCCTCCCTCCCTGGGTTTCCCCTGCATTATGGCCCCTCCCCACCAGTTCCCCTTCATCTTCAGCCCCCCCTCCTCCCCCCTTCACTCTCCACATCCCCCAGCCCCGGGTCTCCATTGGGTGGATATTGGTGAAGTGCAAGGGGGTGGGGGAGTTGATTTGCAGATGGTTGGGCAATGGACAGAGATGTAATGGCAGCAGGCTGTAAGATAAGGAAAAGACTGTGGGAATTCTTCTAGGGATGAGGGAATTTTGTCGCTTTATGAGCTCGGAGGAGGTGAAGACCTTTTTCATGGAACAAAGGAGGTTGAGGGGAGATTTGTTTAGTCTACGAAATGTTTCGGAAGGAACTGTGGACGCTGGTTTAAACTGAAGATAGACACAAAAAGCTGGAGTAACTCAGCGGGACGGGCAGCATCTCTGGAGAGAAGGAATTGTGACAGTTCGGGTTGAGACTCTTCTTCAGACATGACATGTGAAGCCAGAGGAAGGGATTTAGATGGAAGAGGCACAAGGTGATGGGGAAAACAGAGTGGGACAGTGGGAGAAATGCATCCAAGAGTATGCCTCCAGATGGGGCACAGGGAATAGACGTGAGAGAAGAACCTCCCTCACATTGCCCATGTATCCTTTCTCAACAACCTTGAAATCTATTCTATACATTCTTTACATCAATAAATTCTTGCATGATCATCTAACGTGGACAGCTTTTCTTTGTGTGGTTTTAAACCAAAGGCGGCTCACCCATAGAGTTGCTGCCTTACAGCGCCAGAGACCCAGGTTCGATCCTGACTACGGGTGCTGTCTGTACGGAGTTCTCCCCGCGACCGCGTGGGTTTTCTCCGAGTGCTCTGGTTCCCTCCCACACTCCAACGGTGTCAGGTTTGTTGGTTTATTGGCTTCTATAAGTTGTCCCTAGTGTGTAGGATAGGTGATCGCTGGTCAACGCAGGCTCAGTGGGCTATAGGGCATCTTTTCCATGCAGAACCTCTAAACCAAATTAAACTAAATAAAAGATATGAACCAAATGCTGAAGTATCTCAGCGGGACAGGCAACATCTCTGGAGCGAAGGAATGAGTGATGTTTCGGGCGGAGACCCTTTTTCAGACTGAAACATCCGTTGAGTTGCTCCAGAATTTTGTGTCTATCTTCGTTGTAAACCAGCATCTGCAGTTCCTTCTGAAACATTTTGTAGACTAAACAAATCTCCACTCAAATTCCTTTGTTCCATGGGAAAGATCTTCACCTCCTCCGAGCTCATAAAGCGGTGAAAATCCCTCATCACTAGTAGAATTCCCACAAGCATTTCACAAGCGTTTTGCGGGTTGCAAACTTCGAATCGTTTGCAAGCACGAATCAGGTCGAGAGCCTGACCCCCACGTGCCAACTGTTAAAATGGTGATTAGCTGTTGGGTATGATGTTTCTAAACTGGTTGGGTAAATTTCGCAATCTCTCTCCCAACAATGCCCAGATCCAAAGCAATTAATTAAATGTGAAACACGCTGGAAAGGTGATGGATGGCAAGAAGCAGTTCTGTCTTTCTTTGTGTCTTGGGCCGTTCTGTGTCATTATCCCTCCGCTCCCATTGCTGGTCCCCCCCCCCTCCACTCCCTCCTTTATCATTCATCTCTCTCCTCTTTGACAATCTCTCCTCCCTGGTCGGTAATCTCTTCTGTCTGATGGAAATCTCCTGAGGAGAATAAGGGTTCGACCATAGATTCTCCTGTGCAGCGATGTGCATGAGATGAAGCATGTGTGGGGGAGAGAGAGAGAGAGAGAGAGAGAGAGAGAGAGCGCGAGAGAGTCATAGATTAATGGTGTGAGATAGTGAGAGAGAAAGAAAGAGAGTCTGATAGGGAGAGAGAGAGTCTGAGAGAGAAAGGGAGAGAGAGTCTGATAGGGTGAGAGAGAGTCTGGGAGAGAAAGTCTGATCAACAGTGTTCGAGAGAGAAATAGAGAGATGGCGTGAAAGGGAGAGAGGGAGACAGAGGGAGAGAGAAAGAAGAGATAGAGTGAGGGAGAAAGAGTGAGAGAGAGAGTGAGGTAGAGAGAGAGAGGGGGAAAGAGACAGATAGACTGAGATGGAGTGACAGAGAGGGGGAGAGGGAGAGATAGGGAGATAGAGAGTGAAAGAGACAGACAGTGAGAGTGAAAGAGAAAGAGGGAGATAGGGAAAGAGGGAGAGGGAGGGTACAGATAGCGAGAGAGAGAGAAAGAAAGAGAAAAAGACAGTGGTCGAGAGAGCGAGAGAGACAGATTGAGGGAGAGGGAGAGGGGGAGAGGGAGACAGAGGGAATGAGACAGTGAGACAGGAAAAGAGTAAGAGAGGGAGAAAGACGGAGATCAGGGTGCAGAAAGCAAAAGACACAGTGAGAGATAAGCAGACAAAAAGGACAGAGATAGAGAGAGAGCAAGGGAGAGAGAGAGATAGTTAGAGAAAGAGAGAGAGAGAGGCAGTGAGAAAGAGAGAGGGAGTGAGAGAAACAGGAGACAGACAGAGAGCAAGAGGCAGAGAGGCAGAGAAAGAGTGCCTTTACCCTTCTATACTTTATCGTAAGTGAGTTTTGAAGCATTCTGCTCAACCAGAGAGCGTGCTATCGCCATTCAAGCAATGAGTGGTATATATGTTTACAGAGAGTGCTTAAAATCATTAATCTGTCACGGAAATGAGAACAAATAAGAAATAAAGGGGAAACAAGAAACAAATATAAATCTTATTGTGCACTGATAAAACCCGAGAGATTACACATAATTATTGTCTAAAGATCAGCATTGAGCGAACGTCTATTTTTAGACGGAAACCATGGAAACGCTGTAGTTAAACATCAAAGTCTGTAAGCTCTTTTCATTATAGCAAAAAAAAGCATCTACTTATGCAAATTTTGTGTTTTGTTTGGATGCAAATAACCGGCAGACGGAAGAGTTGTGAGGACAACTCAAAAAATACAAAAAGCGAACCAACGTGGAGGCTGGAGATCTGAAATAAAACAGAAAACACTGGAAACTCTCAGCTGGTCAAGCAGCATCTGTGGAAAGAGGAAGATAGTTAATGACCTCAGAGTTGATTTGTTTATTTTTAGTTTAGGGATACAGCGCGGAAACAGGCCCTTCGGCCCACCGAGTCCGTGCCGTCCATCGATCCCCCCCCCCCCCCCCCCCTCGTACACCTGCACTATCCTCCACACTACAGACAATTTACAATCTTTACCAAAGCCAATTAGCCTATAAACCAAGAATGTCTTTGGAGTGTGGGATGAAACTGGAGCAGGCCCTCTCATAAGTGAACTGAGGCCCAGGCCAATTTTAACTTTAGAGGTCCACAAACAAGATCATTTTGAAGCAGACTGGCACGAGGCCCATGCCAAATGGCACTCGTTGCCCCCCCCACTCTCCCCACCCCCGATAGGCCCTGAACCGGAGCACTCAGAAAAAACCTTCCCGGTCACAGGGCGAAGTAATGGTGGTTAGTACGGGTGTCAATGGTGAGGGGATGAAGGCGGGAGAATGGGATTGACCGGGAACGATAGATCAGCCATGATTGAATGGTGGAGTAGACTTGATGGGCCGAATGGCATAATTCTGCCCCCTAGAACTTATAAACCTATGAAAGCACACATTCCGTACAAACAGGAACCCTTTAGCATAAACATAAGAAGGGTCTCAACCAGAAACCATAATTGATTTATTTTCTCCACAGGCGCTGAGTTACTCCAGCATTTTTGCGTCCATCTTCGGTTTAAACCAGCATCTGCAGTTTCTTTCCGACACAGGGACGGTGGGCAGGATCGAACCCGGGACTCTGGCGCTGTGAGGCGGCAGCACTACCGCCGCGCCACCATGCCGGCCTTGAGGAGGGTGGCCTTCAACCGCAGATGGCCGTCGCCCTGCCGATTTAATTGATGGTGTGTGCCAGTGCCTCGGTGGAGATTGTTGTCTCCACGCACTGAACCCAGTTATTACGTCCAGAACAGTTATTGCCAAACACTGAGTCAACCGTTGAATTGGGAGTGGGCTGGGCAGATGACTCACGCGAAAGGTTTCAAGGAGGGCAAAAAAAGTCCATTTACTGAGGGGAATCAAAGCACATTGAAATTGCTGAGGAAAAAAATTACAGCAACTTCTTCCCACAAAATTGAAGCACTTTTTTATTGTCAGTAAAGCCCATCGTGTGCTTAGACTTGCATTCAATTATCTGCATGGAGCCATTTTCAATCAGTCATGGCAGGCTAGCACCAAACTTGATCGGCAAAGGAAATCTCCAATTACAGAATCACTGACTACGCAGTCCAGTCAATTCTGCTTCCCCCCCCCCCCCCCCCCTCGTTCCTCTTCATTTATGATTTATTTCCCTTTTAAATGTTTATCCAGTTCCCTTTCAAATAAGACAGACGCAAAATGCTGAAATAACTCAGCGGGCCGGGCAGCATCTCTGAAGAAAAGGAATAGGTGACATTTCATAAGGCCATTTGGCCCGTCAAATCTACTCCGCCATTCAACATTCCGAAAGTCCTCTGAAAGTCCTGGGATGTCAGGACTTTCATATGAAGAAAGACTAGATAGACTCGGCTTGTACTCGTTAGAATTTAGAAGATTGAGGGGGGATCTTATACAAACGCACAAAATTCTTAAGGGGTTGAAGAGGCTAGATGCTGGAAGATTGTTCCCGATGTTGGGGAACTCCAGAACAAGGGGTCACAGCTTAAGGATAAGGGGGAAGTCTTTTAGGACCGAGATGAGAAAAACATTTTTCACACAGAGAGTGGTGAATCTGTGGAATTCTCTGCCACAGAAGGTAGTTGAGGGCAGTTCATTGGCTATATTTAAGAGGGAGTTAGATGTGGCCCTTGTGGCTAAAGGGGATCAGGGGGTATGGAGAGAAGGCATGTACGGGATACTGAGTAGGATGATCAGCCATGATCATATTGAATGGCGGTGCAGGCTCGAAGGGCCGAATGGCCTACGCCTGCACCTATTTTCTATGTTTCTATATTTCTATTCAATCATGGCTGATCTATCTTTCTCTCTCAACCCCATTCTCCTGCCTTCTCCCCATAACCCCTGACACCCGTACTAATCATGAATCTACCGATCTCCATCAGCTCCCCGCGCCGAGCGATCGGTCCCCAGGTCGGGGCTGGTCAAACCTTCTGTGTCGTTGGAGCTCCCGACATCTACGGCCTCTCCCGAGACTGCGAGCTCTCGATGGTAAAGCCCGCAGGTTGCGGTTGGAGTGTCGATCCCAGGCAAGGGATCAGTTCCAATGTTAAGTCCACGCCCCGCGGTGGGGCTCAAAGTCAGTCCCGAGCAAGGCCTCCAGCTCCACGTTGTTATGCCGCAGAGCGACCGGAGATGCGATCTGGAAAACAATCGCATCTCCGGCAGGGTAAGAGATTGAAAAATAAGTTTCCCCAGACCCCCTGCCCCTCCCCCCACATAAAACAAACCGGAGAACATTTACACAAACTTTTTAAACACACTAAAAATAATAAAAAGTATATGAAAAAACAGACAGACTGTTGACGGGGCTGCCAATCGTGCGGCACCCCTAGTGGTCACTGTACCTGTACCTCATGTACCAAGGTACAGTGAAAAGCTTTTGTTGCGTGCTATCCAATCAGCATAAAGACAAAACATGGTTACAATTCATCAATTTACAGTTCATAGATACACGATAAAGGAATAACGTTTAATGCAAATTAATGTTCGATCAAGGATAGTCCAAGGGTCATCAAAGAGGTAGATAGTAGTTCAGCACAGCTCTGGGCAATGAATTCCACAAATTCGCCCCTCTCTAATTAAATAAATTCCTCCTCATCTCTTTCCGAAAGGAACATCCTTTTATTCTGAGGCAGTGACCTCAGGTGCTAGACTCTCCCACTAGTGGAAACATCCTCTCCACATCCACGCTATCCAGGCCTTTCACTATTCGATAGGCTTCGGATAGAGTTCCTTTTTCAGACTTTGGGTCGAGACCCTTCTTCAGGCCCTTTTCAATATCTATTTGATCCATTTGTCTTTTAAAGGTATCTGTCTCCCTTCTCCCTTAGGAAGGAAGTGCAGATGCCACTTTCAACCGAAGATGGACACAACATGCTGGAGCAACTCAGTGGGACCGGCAACATCTCTGGAGAGAGGGAATGGGTGACATTTCGGGTCGAGTCTGAAGAAGGGTCTCAACCCGAAACGTCACCGGTTCCTTCTCTCCAGAGATGTTGCCTGTCCCGCTGGGTTGCTCCAGCATTTTGTGTCCATTTACCCTTCTCTCCTTGCTCTTTGCTGGTTCCTATACAAAGCCTCTATGGTACCTAGCTCCATAAATCAAGCTCCCCTCCCCCTCCACCCTCCATACCCCTGTATGTATTAATGCATTCCTTTTAAAATGCGTATCCAGTTTCTTTTACAATGTCTAGTACATTGTTAAAAGATACTGTTCATAGAAGATCATCGTTGCTGAGAAAGTGGTTCATGTTGTTCATTAGAGTCATCGAGTATTACAGTGTGGAAACAGACCCTCCAGCCCACTTGCCCACACCCACCAACATGTTCCAGCTCTACTAGTTCCCACCTGCCTGCATTTGGCCGATATCCCTATAAACCTGTCCTATTCATGTACCTGTCTGGCAAGATATCTTGCCAACTATTGGCAAGAAGCATTTCACTACACCAATTGGTGTATGTGACCAATAAATAACCTTTGAACCGTTGAACCTTTGATCTAGTTGTTTCCCCAAACCTTGCGATCGTCCCAGCCTCAACTACCTCCTTTGGCAGCTCGTTCCATACACCCACCACCCTTTGTGTGAAAAAGTTAACCCTCAGATTCCTATTAAATCTAACCTTGCTTACCTTAAACCAATGTCCACTGGTTCTTGATTCCCCTACTCTGGGCAAGATCATCCCTCACCCTCCGACTCAACCTCTTCCTGTAGCTCAGAGCCGTGAGTCCTGGCAACATCCTCGTCACTCTTTTCTGTAACCTTTATCTATCCTATAACACGGTGCCCAGAAATGAGCACAATACTCTAAACGCGGCCTCACCAACGTGTTAAATAACTGCACCATGACCACCCAACTTCTATACTCAAGAGCTCAAGAGCTTGATGGTTTCTGGGAAGAAGTAGGTGGTTGTGGTCTTCGAGCGACCTTACCTTCTTCCCATTGGAAGTAGCAAAATGGTAGTGTGGCCAGGGTATGGGGCTTTGGTGTTATCTTGGTACTTGGAGGTGTCGTGCCCATTATGATGAGTTAAGTTCAGTTGAGTTTAATTTATTGTCCCGTGCACCGAGGTTGAATGAAAAGCTTTTGTTGCGTGCTAACCAGTCAGCCAAAAGACAATAACAGAATTAGGCATTGCCAAGATTTAGATGGAAGATATTTGAAGGACTTTGCACTAGATTTTAGAGATAGTGTATGGAAACAGGCCCTTCAGCCCATCAAGTCCACGGCTACCAGCAATTCCCATATGCTAGCACTACCCTACTCACTAGGGGAAAATCCATTTGCCTGGATCCACTTCCTAAACATACTGCCAATCTTTTTGTTCCTTTAAATTGTCCTTAAAAACGTACTCTTCGACCAAGCTCCCTTCCAACTACCTTAGTATCTCCATAAAGGACACAAAGTGCTGGAGTAACTCAACAGGCCAGGTAGCATCTCTGGAGAACATGGATAGGGTGACGTTTGGGATTGAAGCTGACTGGGGGTGGAGAAAGCTGGAAGAGAGGTAAAACGTCACCTGTCCCAACTTCTCCAGAGATGTTGCCTGACCCATTGAGTTGCGCCAGCACTTTGTGCCTTTTCTGGTAAACCAACATCTGCAGAAGGATCTCGACCCGAAACGTCACCCATGCCTTCTCTCCAGAGATGCTGCCTGTCCCGTTGAGTTACTCCAGCATTTTGTGTCTATCTGCAGTTCCGTGCATCCCCATCCGATATCTCCGCAAATGACGCAACATAGATTTTCCTTCTCTTGGTACGCAGTTCAGCAAAAAGGTCATGCATTGCTTAACTGGTACACTCCAACTGAGTAAGATTCGGGTAATGATCACCTACAATGATGAGGAGAAAAGCGTACAACACCAGGACAAATCTCAGTCGGCTTTTGCACGTCAGAGGGCTGAGATCAAATTACAGCTTTGCCTGACTGTCACCATCTATAATCTTACAGACCATGTACCGTGGTGAATGGGGAAAAAAAAAAAACCATTGGTAATAATGGTTAAAAATAGAGCTGAGATGACACTGATTAAAGACCACAAGACTATTAAAGTGTCATCGCTGCAGAATGAGATTCAGATGAGTCACAAGAGAGTGTTATAAATGAATTATGTTTGCAGGAGTTTATCCCCCCCTCTTTGAGTTATTCCCGCACCCCACATTCATCTCCACGCCACCGCACATCACCGCTTCCCAATCCTAAGCCACCAAATCTCAGCTGAGGTGAGGATTCAGTTGCGTTTATTTGATTGTCACGTGTTTTCCGAGGTATGGTGAAAAGCTTTTGTTGGGTGCTGACCAGCCAGCAGGAATGATTCCAATCGGACCATTCACAGCGTACAGATACATGATAAGGGATTCTCATTTGGTGCAAGGTAAAGTCCGATCAAAGATAGTCTGATAGAATTTCACGACTGCTCTCTAGTTGTTGGTAGGATGGTTCAGTTGCCTGATAACAGCTGGGAAGAAACTGGTCCTCAATCTGGAGGTGTGCGTTTTCACACTTCTATGCCTTTTGCCCGATGGGAGAGGGGGGGACAGGTTGCAACTCGTCCTTGATTATGCTGCTGGCCTTGCCTTGGCATCATGAGGCGTCAATGGAAAGGATTCCCTTTCTGATTGTGGCTGCTTGCCAGAGTATGTGTACGACCCATCTTGGAGGCAGAGGTTCACGTGCATGTCTCCAAACCTCATCCATTGCAGTCAATGGTCCCAAGCTTGCCTCGTTACTTTGGGGAGCACAGCGGCACAGTAGGTTGAGCCAGAGACCCGGTTTCAATCCTAACCTCCTAATCTAATTGCGTGGAGTTTGCACGTTCTCCCCGTGACTGCGTGGGCTCCCTCCGGGTCCTCTGGTACCCTCACACATCCACGTGCAGGTTTGCAGGTCAATTGGCCTCTGTAAATTGCCGCTGTAAAATGTGTAAGGAGTGGACGAGAAAATGGGATAACATAGAACTACAATAAAGAGGGTGGCATGGTGGTACAGTGGTAGATTTGCTGCCTTACAGCACCACAGACCCAGGTTCGATCCTGACTACAGGTTCTGTCCGTACAGAGTTTGTATGTTCTCCCTGTGATCATGCGGGTTTTTTCGCGGGTGCTCGTCAAGTCAAGTCAAAGTCAAAAGTCAAAAGTCAAAATCAAGTCAAACAAACTTTATTGTCATTTAGAAATACATCGATATATGCAGTTCCAAACGAAATTCCGTTGCATTTGGTTCCCTGTGCAACACGATAATTAACAGAAGGATAAACATGGATAAAATGGATAAAAAGGATAAAAGGATAAATAGACAATGGTGGCAGCCCATTACATGGCATTCAGGAGTCTGATGGCTCGTGGGAAGAAGCTGTTGCAGAACCTTGATGTTCTGCTCCTTATGCTGCGATATCTTTTGCCCGAGGGCAGCAGAGTGAACAGTCCGTGATGGAGATGTGTGGGGTCTTTTATAATACTGCTGGCCTTAGATACGCAACGTTTGGTCGCAATATCCCCGATTGAGGGGAGAGAGGTCCCGATGATTTTTTCCGCTGTCCTCACCACTCTCTGCACGGACTTCCAGTCAGAGGCTTTACAGTCCCCAAACCAGACAGAGATACAGCTGGTCAAAATACTCTCTATGGTGCCCCTGTAGAAAGTGGTGAGGATGGGATGGGGGAGGTGAGCTCTTCTCATCCGGCGCAGAAAGTGCAACCGCTGCTGCGCTCTCTTAACTGTTGATGAGATGTTATTCGACCAGGCCAGACTGTTAGTGATCTGCACCCCCAGGAACTTAGTGCTACTGACCACCTCCACATCGCTGTCATTGATGTGAAGTGGTGTGGGACTGTGCCGGTTTTTCCTGAAGTCGACGATGACCTCCTTTGTTTTTTCGACATTCAGGATCAGGTTGTTCGTATTGCACCAGTCCGCCAGTTGTTTCACCTCCTCCCTGTAAGCCAGCTCATTGTCGTCCCTGATGAGGCCCACCACTGTTGTGTCATCTGCATACTTCGTTTCCTCCCACACTCCAAAAGCGTACAGGATTGTAGGCTAATTTGCTTCTGTAAAGATTGTCAGTTTTCCCTTGTATGTAGGATAGTGCTCGTGTGCGGTCAGTATGTACTCAGTGGGCCGAAGGGCCTGGTTCTGCTCTTTGTCTCTAAACTAAACCAATCAAAACATGGATGAGACCAACAAACCACTGTATAAATCAACTAAAGTAGAGATGGTCGAAAGCTTCAAGTTCCTAGGAGTAAAATATCAACAGCAGCACGTCCTGGGCTTGCCATGTCGAAGCAATGGCCAAGAACGCACACCAACGCCTCTAAGGTTTAGAAGGATGAGAGGGGATCTCATTGAAACATATAAGATTGTTAAGGGCTTGGACACACTCGAGGCAGGAAACATGCTCCCGATGTTGGGGGAGTCCAGAACCAGGGGCCACAGTTTAAGAATAAGGAGTAAGCCATTTAGAACGGGGACGAGGAAACACTTTTTCTCACAGAGAGTGGCGAGTCTGTGGAATTCTCTGCCTCAGAGGGCGGTGGAGGCAGGTTCTCTGGATGCTTTCAAGAGACAGCTAGATAGGCTCTTAAAAACAGCAGTCAGGGGATATGGGGAGAAGGCAGGAACGGGGTACTGATTGGGGATGATCAGCCATGATCACATTGAATGGATTAAGTACTCGCTGGAAAAAAGCTTTGGGAATATTTTGTGATTGGATTAACAACTACAGTATGTGCACATTGAATGGCGGTGCTGGCTCGAAGGGCCAAATGGCCTTCTCCTGCACCTATTGTCTATTGTCTATTAGAAAAAACAGCATGTCCCCACCAACCTCTACAGATGGTAGAAGGGTTCGGAACCCTTTGGTAGAAGGGCCTTCTCTATCTTTCAGTCTGACGAAGGGTTCTGGCCCCAAACGTCACCTGTTCCTTTTCCCCAGCAATGTTGCCTGACCTGCTGAGTTACGCCAGCATTTTGTGTGTATCACCAGGGTTCATTGTCTTTCATCCTTTCTCACTCATAAATTGTACACCCAGTTTTCACCTCCGTGCTGGCTCCTCTATCTCCAGTCAATGGCTGCTGCTGAGACACAAATCTCTCCTTCCCACACGCGCCACAAATCTTGCAGTAATCCATCGCATGTAATGAAGGATGGAATGTTCCGACATTGGGATTAGCATTAGAGGATGCATCTCTTTCATGCTCTGCACATGCTGGAGCTGTTAATCCAATCACAAAATATTCCCAAAGCTTTTTTCCAGAGAGTACTTGGGCACATAACATCTGCGTTATTAAACTTTTATCTCCTGACAAACCAAATCACAGTCCTTCTAAACACGCAGCTCTTCCAGGTGAGAGGAGCAGCACTTCGGGGAAAGCTAGTCAACTCCAAAGAAATGCAGTATCTTACCAGTATCTTATCAGTATCTTATAAGTCTGAGGAAGGGTCTAAATCTGAAACGTCACCTATCCCTTCGCTCCATAGATGCTGCCTCACCCGCTGAGTTTCTCCAGCATTTTTACCATGATCAGATCAAAGTGATGGATAGAAGCCTGTGTTGAAGAAGGGTCTCGACCCGAAACGCTATGTATTCCTTTTCTCCGGAGAGGCTGTCTGACCTGCTGAGTTACTCCAGCTTTTTGTGCCTATCTTTGAATTTACACTTGAATAGTTTGGACATATTGTCTGTTTCTGTGCTGTAATTTCTTTGTAAGTCTATGAAGGTCCTTTCCTCAGTGAGGATTCCTCTTTGTCAATGGGCCACTAGCTCAATAATTCAATGATTCAATGATACTCCATTGTCACAAAGTGAAATTCTTTGGTTTTTTTAATCAGTTTAATATATTGTCACGTGTACCGGGGGTACAGTGAAAAGTTGCATGCTATCCAGTCAGCAGAAGGACAATGCATGTTAACAATCAAGCCATTTGCACTTTATAGATACATGATAAGGGAATAACGTTCAGTGCAAGGTAAAGTCGGTAAAGTCCAATCAAAGATAGTCCGAGGATCATCAAATAAGTAGTTAGTAGTTCAGCAATGCTCTCTGGTTGTGGTAGGGTGATTCAGTTGCCTGATAACAGCTGGGAAGAAACTGTCCCTGAATCTGGAGGATGTGCGTTTTCATTCTTCCAAACCGTTTGCCTGATGGGAGAGGAGAGAAGAGGGAGTGGCCCGGGTGCGACTTGTCCTTGATTATGCTGCTGGCCTTGCCGAGGCAGCGTGAGGCATAAATGGAGTCAATGGATGGGAGATTGGTTGCTGCGATGGTCTGGGCTGGGCATACAATACATAAAGTACACAGAGTCGCCACGTTTCTGCTGCGGACAAAGTTACAAGAGTCCACACGGAGCGGCACGGTGGCGCTGCGGTAGAGTTGCTGCATCACTGCGATGGGGAAAGTGGTTCGATCCTGACTACGGGCGCTGTCTGTACGGAGTTTGTACGTTTCCCGCGTGGGTTTCCTCCGGGATCTCCGGATTCCTCCCGCACTCCGAAGACGTACAGGTTTGTCGGTCGACATCTCTCTGTTGCTTCTGACCCAGGCTCTGGCCCTGAGACGGGCCCGGTCCATCACTGGATTGACGTTTTGACGGCGCGCAGGGGTAGAGTTGACGAGCTGTTGTGTTAGTTAGTGCTTAGTGTTGATGATCTCTCGTGGAGAGAAGGCAGTCTTCAGCAAATATGTTCGAGCCTCATTATCAGTGTTTGTTCTTTTATCTTCAATGACTTGAATTAAAATGTGTGTCAGACACGGAGGATGAAGTTCTCGCTGTCAGGATGTAATGAGCCCTCAGCGTATTGTTCAGACAGTCTCGTCTACAGCTTGCAGTGGGGCCTGATCTACCGCACTAAACTGGCCTCAGAGGTGGCGCTAATTGGCAGTGCTTCCTTGGAGTCGAAACTGAAGGAGGCGGAGGTACACTGTCCCTCGGTACCGGGGAACATTGTCGCGGCGATAAGCAGACCTCAAGGTCACTAGGTAGCTCATCAAAGGCATGCTCACAACGTAAAGCCGAGCGCATTCATCAAATCGCCCCAACCTCTTCACAACATCCAGCAACGAAGGACTAACCGCAAGGGACACACAAGGGACTGCAAAGTGCTGGGGTAACTCGGCAGGTTAGGCAGCATTTCTGGAGAACATGGGCAAGTCTGAAGAAGGGTCTCGCAGCATCTCTGGAGGACATGGATCGCTGGTCGGCGCTCACTCAATGGGCCGAAAGGCTTGTTTCCGCGCTCTCTCTAAAACTAACCAAAGCTAAAAAGGTTTCGAACCCAAAATGGCTCCCATCCATGGTCTCCAGAGATGCTGCCTGACCCGCTGAGTTACTTTGTGTCCCCTTCACAATATGACAATATCCCTTCGGTCCGCACCGGCCCGTGATCCCCGCACATTAACACTACCCTTCACACACTAGGGACAATTTACATTTTTGCCAAGTCAATTAACCTAGAAACCGGTACGTCTTTGGAGTGTGGGAGGAAACCAGAGTTCCCACGCAAGTCACGGGGAGATCGTACTAACTCTGTACAGACAAGCACCTGTAGTCAGGATCGAACCTGGCCCTTGGGTGCTGTAAGACAGTAGTTCTACCGCTGCGCCACCGTGCTGCAAATTGGTTGAAAAAAAAACCAAATATCTGAAGTATATCTGAAAACTGTGTTTCTATATTCTGTTGTGCTGCAGCAAATAAGAATGTCATTGTTCTATCTGCGACATGTGACAATAAAACACTTTTGACTCTTGAAGAAGGGTCTCGACCCGAAACGTCACCCATTCGTTCTCTCCAGGGATGCTGCCTGTTCCCGCTGAGTTACTCCAGCATTTTGTGCCTTTCCTCGGTTTAAACCAGCATCTGCAGTTCCTTCCTGCACAAGGCAAATGCCTAACTAGCTGTTCTCCCAGTGCTGCATGCTAGCTTGAACATAAAATGCAACGTGAACCCTGTCCAATGTGAGGAATAAAACAAGACTTTTCTATTTTCACGCCATTCTCCAGTGGCCCAAATACGCTCGCATTAATGGACGCAATGGGGATGTTTTCCGCGTTTTTTTTGTTCAATGTTCCTTCCTGCCCCTCTGGGGGGCTATTCTCCGGATTGCCTCTGGATGGACGGGGTTCCTGGGAACAATAAGCTCCAGTTTTCTCAGTCATGTAAAGCCCTTTGCTTGGTGTGATGCTAAAAGAATGAGCGATGGGCTACTTCAGTCAGAGCAGCAGCAGTAAAATATTCTGCACCGCTCCCCACAGCCCCTGTGGGACCCGGGCTTGAATCTTTCAGCACGTTATACGTAGAGATGTAGAGATGATGGCGCTCACTGGAGCACGGGATGAATGAGGCTACAGGTCTTGAATTTGTACCATTCAAGAGTCGAGAGTCTTTTATTGTCACATGTCCCAGATAGAACAATGAAATTCTTACTCGCTACAGCACAACAGCATATGTGAACATATAGTACATAAACGAGAGAAAAAATGTTCAGTGGGTATATTTACACATACACACTCAAAAGACAAACAATTATAGTGCAATAATAATAATAATAGTCTGTTGTAGTTCAGAGCGTATTTGTTGATGTGTTTAATAGCCTGATGGCTGTAGGGAAGAAGCTGTTCCTGAACCTGGACGTTACAGTTTTCAGGCTCCTGTACCTTCTTCCCGATGGCAGTGGTGAAATGGCCAGGATGGTGTGGGTCTCTGATCTTGTTGGCTGCCTTTTTGAGGCAGCAACTTCGATAGATCCCTTCCATGGTGGGGAGTTCAGAGCCGGTGATGGACTGGGCAGTGGTCACAACTGTTCGCAGTCTTTTCCGCTCCTGGACGTTCAAGTTGCCGAACCAGGCCATGATGCAGCCAGTCAGTACAGCTCTCTACTGTGCACCTGTAGAAGTTCAGGAGAATCCTCTTTGACATACTGAATCTCCGTAATCTTCTCTGGAAGTAGAGATTCACCCAGAGAGTTGAGAATCTGTGGGATTCTCTGCCGCGGAAGGCAGTGGAGGCCAATTCACTGGATGTTTTCAAGAGAGAGTTAGATTTAGCTCTTTGGGCTAACAGAATCAAGGCATATGGGGAGAAAGCAGGAACGGGGTACTGATTTTGGATGATCAGCCATGATCAAATTGAATGGCAGTGCTGGCGCGAAGGGACAAATGGCCTAGTCCTGCACCTATTTTCGATGTTTCTATGTTGATGACCTCAGGCAGATTGCTGAGGCATTCTGTTTGGAATGGTATCATAGTCTATTTGTCACATGTACTGAGGTACAGGGAGGTGCAGTGAGGATCCGGTATTGGGCGGCAGGGGGGGAGAGGGACATAAAATGGTACTCTGTAACTTTGTCGGTGACCTCCACATGTCAACTCGTTGTACACTTTAGAATGTCAAACAAAGCACATCATTGTGACTCAATAAAACAATCTCAATCTCAACTTCATTTTTGTATACAGTTCAGCACAAGTATCACTATGCATGAGCACTTAGATACATCTTAGAGAAGCATCTGAGATACAGTACAAGTGTACAACCATTCTCAAGTCCCAGTTGTTGTAAGTGCAGGGATCGCGACCTGTCCATGAAGGTCTGTTGTCCTGGCGGTGCTGCAGGGTCGGCCTGGCCAAGCGTAGCCGTGGTGTCCTCCGCCGCTGCTCCACCGCTGTAGGCCGTGTGCGGTCCACGTGCTCGGCCCCTTGGAGCGGCGCCCGGTCCAGTCGAGCCCCAGGCTGCTGCAGGGCCTCCAGCAGCCCCTCTCCCCCATCGTGAATAAATACGAATCACAGGTACCTGTAATAACTTAGGCACATACACAGATACAGTGAAAAGCTTTTCTGTTGTGTGCTAACCAGTCGGCAGAAAGACAATACACGAAATTGCAATCGATCCATTTACAGTGTATAGATACTAGATAAGGGAATAACGTTTTGTGCAAGGTACAGCCAGCAAAGTCCAATCAAGGGTAGTCTGAGGGTCACCAAAGAGGTAGATAGTTGTTCAGCACTGCTTTCTGGTTGTAAGATCTTTCCACTGTAAGATTTTTTTTTGTTGGAAATGCATCCTCTTTTCAATAAGCCTTGTGAAGATGCCAGCACTGTGAACTACTACTTGAATTCATTCCATTGACAACTAATGACAAATCTAGCGTTCACATCATTGCGTTTTGCACCAGTGTCTGTGCTTTGATATATTTGGTGAATTATTATGGTGCTTCTCGTTTACTCGTGTAATGAGTGCAACAAATCACTTCAGCTCATCTGAAACATTAATGCATGTGTTTGCTATAAAAAGCTGCAACCACTTGATCCAAGAGTTTTCATATATGAATATGTACAATATAATAAATTGCCCAGAACTAATTATAACTCGAGACAGAGCATCTGTCCTCTCAATCAATTAGGCTGAAAGTTAATCTGAGAAGTTCTTTCAGAATGGTCTTTCTAACTATCCAAAGAGGTGAGAAGATCAGAGGTCCACAGACTCCCACGCTAGAGATAGAGGGGTGGATGAGGGATGTCTTGTATCATTCGCACGCCCTTTCTTTCGTGAAGGGACTCAAGGTGAGCAGGAGGAGGAGAGAAGGAAGCAAAAGTGAAGAGACACAAAGAAGCAGAAACAAGGAACTGCAGATGCTGGTTTACAAAAAAGACAGAAAGTACAGGAGTAACTTAGCAGGTCAGACAGCATAACCGGAAAACGTTTTAGGATAGGACCCTTCTTCAGACACTGCAAATAAAAAGACACATAGTGCTGGAGTAACTCAGCCGGTAAAGCAGCATCTCTGGAGAGCATGGATAGGTGAAGTCTTAACTTGGGATCCTTCTTCAGACTCTGCAAGAAAGGACACACGGTGCTGGAGTAACTCAGCAGGTCAGGTAGCATATCTGGGGAATAGGAATGGGTGACATTTTGGGTCTGAACCCTTCTTCAGACTTCAGTCAGAAAAGTGTTTAAGAAGGAACTGCAGATGCTGGAAAATCGAAGGTACCGCCTGAACCGTTGCCTACCTCCTTCGCTCCATAGATGCTGCTGCACCCGCTGAGTTTATCCAGCATTTTTTGTGTACCTTCAGTCAGAAAAGACCTGAAAAGTCGCCTATCCATGTCCTCCAGAGATGCTGCCTGACCCGCTAAGTTACTCCAGCACTTTGTGTCTTCTTTGTAGTCTGAAGAAGGGTCCCGACTCAAAACATCACTTATCCATGTCCTCCAGAGATGCTGCCCGACCCGTTAAGTTACTCCAGCACCCTGTGTTCTGCAGATTTGCGTCAGTGTTGGAATCTCTTCCGTTTAGCTTCTTCTTGATGGACTCCAGAACCATCGAGCCGAGTTATTTCTCCTTTTTCTATCTTTAACTCACAGTTTGTCATCGCCCACACCTCCAATCTTCATGCCCTTTCTTGAGCTGACAGCTCCATGCCATTTTCGGCTAAACGCCGGTACTTTTATTTTGGGTGGTGACTCACATCCATTGGAAATTGGATCAAGTCTGTCCAAACACATCTCATTTAGCAAGTGTCAGCTTATATGAGTAGACACTGATAGACACAATAGACGTTGATTACAGTCATAGAGTCCGACAGCATGGAAACAGGCCCTTCAACCCAACTTGCCCACACCAGCCAACATGTCCCATCAACAACAGCCCCACCTGCCTGCATTTGGTCCACATCCCTCTAAAGTAAACAAAACCATACTATGAAATACTCGTGCAAAAAAAAACCCAAATCCTTAATGCAACTAAAGATGGTCGTAGACCTGAAGATCTCGACCTGAAACGTCACCCATTTCCTTCTCTTGAGAGATGCTGCCTGTCCCGCTGAGCTACTCCAGCATTTTGTGTCTATCTTTGGATTAAACCTGCATCTGCAGTACCTACCCACACAGTCCGTAGAAGTTCATTATTGTTGTGGTTAGTGTTGTGTAGTGATGGTTGTTGAGAAGAAGTTGTTCTTGAACCCAGTGGTCATTGTTTATCAAGGTCATCTGTGCCTCCTTCCTGATGGTGGAAGTGAAGTGAGAGCACGGCAAGCTGGCATGGGTCTTTGATGATATAGAAACATAGAAAATAGGTGCAGAATTAGGCCATTCGGCCCTTCGAGCCAGTACCGCCATTCAATATGATCATGGCTGATCATCCAAAATCAGTACCCCCATTCCAGCTTTTTCCCCATATCCCTTGATTCCCTTAGCCCTAAGAGCAAAATCTAACTCCCCCCACACTTTCCTCCATCTAATTCCCCCTCTTTCTTTTCTCCTCCCCCTCTTTTCCTTCACACCCCATCCTCCTCCCTCTCCCCTCTCTCCTATCCCCTAGCCCTAAGAGCAAGATCTAACTCTCTCTTGAAAAGTTGAGAAGATATTGGCTGCCTTTTAGGGGTAGCGCCTCCTATAGACTCCTATGATATTTGGGTGGATATCATAGCTGTGGTGGATTGGGCAGTGTCTACATAGAAAGCACAGCATTGAAGTTAGAGGCCTGTCTTTCAGGAGTGAAGTGTGGACAATCTTAGAGATGTAGTGGGGATGGAATTTAATGTATGTCTAGTTTAGTTTAGAGTTACAGCACGGAAACAGGCCCTTTGGCCCAACCAGAGATCCCTGCACACTAACACTATCCTACACACACAAGGGACAATTTTTAATTTACACCAAGCCATTTAACCTACAAACCTGTACGTCTTTGGTGTGTGGGAGGAAACTGAAGATCTGGGAGAAAACCCGCGCAGGTCACGGGGAGAACGTACAAACTCCGTACAGACAGCACCCGTAGTCGGGATCGAGCGCTGTATGGCAGCAATCCTACTGCTGAGACACCCCTTGTTCCATTATAAAAAGTTTCAAAGAGAAAAGATAGCAATTAGGAACTATCAGAGATACAGTGTGGAAACAGGCCCTTTGGCCCACATAGTCGACACTGAACGATGATCGCCCTTACACTAGCTCTATGTCATCCCAATTTGGCATCCTGCACACTAGGGGCAATTAGAAGCTGATTAACCTACAAAAGTGCACATCTTTGGAATGTGGGAGGGAACCGGAGCACCCGGAGGAAACCCACGCGGTCACGGGGAGAAGGTACAAACTCTGTACAGTCAGTACCATAGTCAGGATCGAACCTGCGTCTCTGGCGCTGTAAGGCAGCGAATCTACACCTGCGCGGGTGCATTTAACTGTTTCAACGTTGTTCTGAAGATGTGCTGGAGTAACACAGCGGGTCGGGCAGTGTGGCTGGAGAATAAGGATGGGTGACATTTCGGGTCAGTTCTTCAGTCTGAAATGAGTGGGCGGAAGGGGGAGGAACTGGAGGTGAAAAAAAGGCCAGGAAAAGGCAGGGCCAGCAGCAGATGACCCCAGAAACGGTGGAGCCTACAATGGCCCATTGTTGGCTGGGGAAGAGGTGATAACAGAGGGAAACAGTGGGACGGGTAGGACGTTCATGGTGGGGGGGAGGAAGGATTCATACCAGTGTTATACTCTTGTTGGTGATATTTCCTTGCAAAGCACTGTGGTGACATTTCAGCAGAAAATAATTGAACGAAAATCACTTTGGAACACCAAGAGGATGTGAAAAGGTGCTCTCTAGATATGTTTTTTCTTTGGAACTCTTCAAAATATTTACAGTCACTAGAAAATAGAGCTATCCTCTAGCGTCTGTTAAAAGGAAAAGGTAAATGTTAAAATCTCCTTTCAAATGGCTTTTATATTCATTTATTCACAGGATGAAGTCATTGCTGGTAAGGATAGCATTTAAAGTTCATTCCTCATTCTCCTTAGGCAAGAAGTGGATGGGTGGGGATTGGATTCACAAATGCGTAAGTTATAGGAGTAGAATTAGGCCATTTGGCCCATCAAGTCCACTCCGCCATGGCTGATCTCTGCCTCCTAATCCCATTTTCCTGCCTTAACCCTTGACACTCGTTCTAATGAAGAACTTGTCTACCTCTGCCTTAAAAATATCCACTGACTTGGGCCTCCTCAGATGGACACAAAATGCTGGAGTAACTCAGCAGATCCAGCAGCACCTCATGGAGAATAAGGATTGGTGACGTTTCGGGTCGGGACACCTTCTTCAAATTGAAGGGACTTAAGAGTTGTGCATTGTGAAGCCAGCGGAAGGGATGGAGGGGGAGGGTGAAAAACGATGCAAGTCTGGGTGGGGCACCAGAGGGAAGAGACAAAAGGGGGGATGTGCGGGTGAAAAAAGAGAGGGAAAGAGTGGTTGTTAGACTTTACCTAAAATGAGAGAATATAATGTTGATACCATGTAGGAAGGAACTGCAAATACTAGTTTACACCAAAGATAGGCCCAGAATGCTGGAGTAACTCTGCGGGACAGGCAGCATCTCTGGAGAAAAGGAATAGGTGACGTTTTGAGTTGAGATATGTGACCGAACATGTCACCTATTCCCTTTCCAGAGATGCTGCCTGACCCGCTGAGTTACTCCAGCGTTTTCATAAGATCATAAGTGATAGGAGTAGAATTGGGCCATTTGGCCCATCAAGTCTACTCCACCATTCAATCATGGCTGATCTATCTCTCCTAAACTAACCCCATTCTCCTGCCTGCTCCCCATAATCCCTGACACCCGTACTAATCAAGAACCTGTCTATCTCTGCCTTAAATATATCCACTGACTTTGACTCCACAGCCTTCTGCGGACAGTGTACAGATACACGATAAGGGAATTTTGTGTCTATCTACAATGCTCATACTGTTGGGTTATAACTAACCCAAGCAGAATATCAGGTGCTGTTAATTTTGCGCGCGGCTTCATTCTCGCATTCATTTATATCCTGCACATCCTCGGGGTAGACCAAAGCACTTTGCAGCTGGTGAAACACTTTAGAAATTACACACACGGCGAGCTTCAAGAACAGTTTATAACTCAGGAATGTTTGTCGAGAGACAAGTATTCTCTAGACCACCGGAAACAATTCCCTAAAGGGCCTGTCCTACCAGCATCCGACTCCATGCGATGAGCGCGATCAAACTAGAAGAGGGGGCCGCGCGGAGGTCGGATGATCCCCTGTACAGGGCCGTTCCCACCAGCATGCGCCTGCATGCGGCAAGCGCGACCAAACCAGCAGCGAGGGCCGCGTGGAGGTCGGGTGAGTGGCGCAACGTGGCGCAAAGTGAGGCGAACTTGGAGCGAAGTCTTAAGGTAAGTTCGCCAGGACAGAGAGGGGCACACAGAGAGGGGCACAGAGGCACACACACACAGAGTGCCACGGAGCCACACACATAGAGGGTCACGGAGGCACCTACAGATAGGTTCACGGAGGCACGATGTCGAGGCGGTGTGTAATGCGTCGAGGCGGCTGCGAGCCGACAAGCCGTTGCCGCGCGGAATTTTTGAACATAGTCAGTTTTTCGGAGCCCCCCGCAATGTCGGGACGAACTCCGCACAATTCCGCACGGCTCCGGCGATTGAAGTGGGACCGGCCCCGCGACGCCGGACGGCTCAAGCGACCACGTTAGGTCGCGCACATCGCATGAAGTTGCATGCTTGTAGCACAGGCTATTTGCACTTCATGCAACAAGCGACACCTTCAAGGGCCTGTCCCACTTTCAGTCTACCTTTCAGCGACTGTCTTCGACCTCCGAGCTCGGGGGCACACGGCTGAAAAACCGCGAGCTGGATCAACCGTCAGCGCACACACACACACACACACACACACACACACACACACACACACACACACACACACACACACACACACACACACACACACACACACACACACGCACACACATCGCAAAGGCGGGGCCCAGGGAAAGCGGGGGAGCGCTGTCGGAAATTCACACAGTGCAATGCCAAGGTGATGCCCGCGATGAACAGTACAGTTAAAGACGGCTGGCACAGTGTACGGGGAAGGGGAGAAGGAGGGAGAGGGGGGAGAAGGGGAGAGAAAGAGAGAGAAGGGAGGAGAAGGGGGGGAGAATGGGGGGGGAGAAGGAATGGAGACACTTTTAAGAAGCCAGACAACTTTTAATACATTTTAGTGGGCATTTACCGGTCGGTTTTCCTTGGTTCTGAAAACTCGTGCTTACGTTTTTCTCCCCCAATGAGCCATTTAAAATGCCCGGTCAGCAAAGGAGATCGCCTACAGCTGCCCTCGACTGCCTATAACAACATGGCGACCCCACTACCACTGCACTACGAGTTCAAAAGAACCATGCCGACCAATGTTGAAACATTTTCCTCGACCAAACTGAGGCCGCGAGTATGCGGGAACTTCTCTCGAGCATGAAGGAGAGTTACAGTGACCTCCTAGGACCACGCTCGACAATGCTGCGAGTGCAAACTCTTCTAAACTCGCAAATTAGGTCGCTATAGTGGGACAGGCCCTTTAGATAGACACAGAAAGCTGGAGTAACTCAGCATCTCTGGAGAGAAGGAACGGGTGACATTTCGGTTCGAGACCCTTCCTCAGAATAAACATCATGCAAGAGTCAAGAGTCACGAGTGTTTTATTGTCATGCGTCCCGAATGGGACAACGAAATTCTTACTTCCTGCAGCACACCAGAATATGTGAATATATAAACATAGTACATAACGGAGGAAGAGAAAATAAGAAAAAGTTCAATAAATAACACATATAGTGCAAATAACAAATAATAATATTGTCTTTTGCAGTTCAGAGCGCAGAGCTTATTCATTGTTGTGTTTAATAGCCTGGTGGCTGTAGGGACGAAGCTGTTCTTGAACCTGAACGTTACAGTTTTCAGGCTCCTGTATCTTCTTCCTGATGGCAGTGGTGAAATAAGTGTGTGGACAGGATGGTGTGGGTCCTTGATGATTTTGGCTGCCTTTTTGAGGCAGTGACTACAGTAGATCCCTTCGACGGTGGGGAACTTGGTTCTTGGTTCTTGGTTCTTGGTTACTTGGTCCTCCAAAATATTCCAACTGGAATTTAAACTGGAGGTGGTGAAGGGAGGGGTTGAGCCAGAGAGGGTTATTGGGAAGGAATGCGAATGGAGAGAAGGAATGTCCATTCCTTCCCTCCAGGGATGCTGCTCGTCCCGCTGAAATACTTGGTTTAAACCAGCATCTGCAGTTCCTTCCCACACAAGTGGCACCGTTACTTTGGTCTAATTTCACATCTGTGTAACTTGACACCTCCAACAGTGCAGAACTCCCTCACTACTGCTCTTGCATGGCAGTTCCTATTAAGGCTTGGTAATTAAATCAGTATTTATAGTCACACTCTGTCATTTAACGTGATAAATGTTGTATGAATTTGGAGAGATCTGATCCACCTATTCCTTGGGTAGAAAATATTTAATGGCACCCAGGATCTATCAGATTCTTAAGTAATTTCAGAAATGAAGGGATATTCTGATTATGAAATAAATTAAAAATTAACTTTCTTAACACTATTATGTGACTTAGCTATGGTAATTGTGTTTGAAGCGAAAGTGAAAATGTGAAACTTCAGTAAAAAATGTATTAATTTAATAAATGATAAGGTTCAGAAAGACTCTGAGCTCTGAATAGGAACATTTCACTCAACTAGAACAGTATTTTAGAAATGTATGATATATTTTTAGTTCAGTTTCATTTCGTGACACATGCATGGAAACAGGCCTTTCGGCCCACCTAGTCCACACTGACCACTGATCAGTCATTCACACTGGTTCACTGCAGTTTATTGTCACGCGGTTGTTGCGTGCTATCCAGTCAGCGGAAAAACAATGCATGATTACAATCAGGCCATTCGCGGCGTACATATATACATGATAAGGGAACAATGTTCAGTGCAAGGTAAAGCCAGTAAGGTCTGATCAAAGATAGTCTGAGGGTCCCCGATGACGTAGGCAGTATTTCACGACTGCTCTCTGGTTACGGGAGGATGGTTCAGTTGCCTGATAAATGTTCTATGTTAGTTCTACGCCAGTTCTCTGTTATCCCACTTTAACCACTCCCTACACACAGGGGGGGCTATTTGCAGAGACCAATTAACCTACAAACCCGCATGTCTTTGGGATGTTGGAGGGAGCCGGAGCTACCGGAGGAAACCCATGTGGTCACAGGGAGAACGTACAAACTCCACACAGGCAGCGCTCGAGGTCAGGATTTAATCCGGGTCTCTGGAGCTATGAGGAAGCTGAGAGGAAGTTCAGACTGAAGAAGGGTACCATTTGTACTGTTCTATGTTTAATGTTCTATTAGACGGCCGCTGGACCCGTTGGGTCCGTGTCACATGGAAGTCCCGAAGCACTGGAGTGTTATGGCGAGATGGCGGGAGAATAGGGTAAGGAGGGAGACATCGATCAGCCATGATTGAATGGCGGAGTAGACTTGATGGACTGATTGGCCTAATTCTGCTTCTATTAAGCATGATCTTATAGAAACATAGAAACATAGAAAATAGGTGCAGGAGGAGGCCATTCGGCCCTTCGAGCCAGCACCGCCATTCATTGTGAGCATGGCTGATTGTCCCCTATCAATAACCCGTGCCTGCCTTCTCCCCATATCCCTTGACTCCACTAGCCCCTAGAGCTCTATCTAAAGGGCCTGGCCCACCAGCATGCGACTCCATGCGGTGAGCGCGACCTAACGTGGTCGCTTGCGGGGCCGGTCCCACTTCGATGGCCGGAGCCGTATGGAGTTGTGCGGAGCTGGTCCCGACATCGCGCGGGGCTCCGAAAAAGTAACCGTGTTCATAAATTCCACACGGCAACGGCCTGTTGGCCCGCAGCCACCTCGACGCATTACGCACTGCCTCGCCATCGTGCCTCCGTGACCCTCTCTGTGTGCCTCCGTGGCCCTCTCTCTGTGTGCCTCCGTAACTCTCTCTATATGTGCCTCCGTGACCCTCTCTATAAGTGCCTCCGTGACCCTCTCTGTGTGCCTCCGTGTCCTTCCCTGTGTTACTCCGTGACCCTCTCTATACGTGCCTCCGTGACCCTCTATGTGTGTTCCTCTCTGTCCTTGCGAACTTACCGCGGACTTCGCTCCAACTTCACTCCAACTCCGTGTCGTGCCACTCACCCGACCTCCGCGCGGCCCTCGCTGCCAGTTTGGTCGCGCTCGCCGCATGCAGGCGCATGCTGGTGGGACCGGCCCTGTACGGGGATCACCCGACCTCCGCGCGGCCCCCACTTCCAGTTTGGTCGAGCTCACCGCATGGAGTCGCATGCTGGTGGGACAGACCCTTAACTCTCTCTTAAATCCAACCAGTGACTTGGCCTCTACTGCCCTCTGTGGCAGGGAATTCCATAAATTCACAACTCTCTGGGTGAAAAAGTTTTTCTCACCTCAGTCTTAAATGACCTCCCCTTTATTCTAAGACTGTGGACCCTGGTTCTGGGCTCGCCCAACATTGGGAACATTTTTCCTGCATCTAGCTTGTCCAGTCCTTTTATAATTGTATATGTTTCTATAAGATTCCTCCCTCATCCTTCTAAACTCTAGTGAATACAAGCCTAGTCTGTTCAATCTTTCCTCATATGACAGTCCCGCCATCCCAGGGATCAATCTCGTGAACCTACGCTGCACTGCCTCAATCGCAAGGGTGTCCTTCCTCAAATTAGGAGACTAAAAGTGTACTCAATACTCCAGATGTGGTCTCTGACTCTTATAAACCAAAACTTTTGGATTTAAATGCAATTTATTAAAATAGTTGGGAAATTAGTTAAGATAGTCAAGAAACAGAGAGTGAAGGTAAATGGCAGGTATTTAAATTGAAAATATGCGACTGGAGGGATGATTTAAGGGTCTCTTTTTTACTGTCATGACTGCTCACCGTATATTCAACTGATATGATGGAAGGCCGCATGTATGTTCAAGTATCAGAGATGGGTAGATGGACAACAATACAGGCATTGGAGATGGGAGAGATATATTAATAGACTGCAAAAAATAACAAAATGGAGCAAATGGATTTCAAAGACAATTAATATGAGGTCAGTAGCTTTGGACAAAAAAGTTTAGAAGCGCACACATTCTAAATGATCAAACAACTAGAAGCAATCGATGTTTAAAAGGGCTTTCTTGGTCCATACGCATAGATCAATATGGCATGGTGGCGCAGAGCTACGGTTGCTGTCTGTATGGGGTTTGTATGTTCTCCCCGTGACCTGCGTGGGCTTTCGGTTTCCGAGATCTTCGGTTTCCTCCCACACTCCAAGGACGTACAGGTTAATAGGTCTGAAGAAGGGTCTCAACCCGAAACGTCGCCTATCTCCCTCGCTCCTTAGATGCTGCTGCACCCGCTGAGTTTCTCCAGCTTTTTGTGTAACCCCCAGGTTAATAGGTTGATTGACTCAGCATAAGTGTCAATTGTCCCAAGTTTGCGTAGGATATTGTTAATGTGCGGGGATCGCTGGTCGATGCGGACTCGGTGGGCTGAAAGCCCTGTTTCCTTGATGTATCTCTAAACCAAACCAAACTAAATTAGAAATCGAGTGGAAAACGAGAGAATCAGATGGGCTAAAGAATGGCCTTTGAATCTAATGGCCTAGATTGCAAGGAAGTTAAGGTTGTGTTACAGATCTAAACTGCTCTGATTAGATTACACCTGGAACTCAGGAGGCAATGTATCTTCAGAAGGATATGTTTGCTTTATAGGAAATGCAGTTTGAATTATATCAAAGATTAAATTACCAAGACAATTTACACAGAGACAGAGACACAAGGAATTGCAGATGCTGGAATCGTTAGTGAAGCACAAAGTGCTGGAGTAACTCAGCAGGCCTGAGCATCTCTGCAGGACATGGCTAGGCGATGCCTCGGGTCTGGTCTGAAGCAGGGTCCCAATGAGAAACGTCACCTCATCCATTTCCTCCACAGATGCTGCCTGACCTGCTGAGTTGCTCCAGCACTTTATGATTTATTTATAGAGGGTGGGGTTAGATTCAATAGAATTTAGAAGTTAAGTATCTTTAGTCAGAGGGTGGTGAATCTGTGGAATTCATTGCCACAGAAGGCTGTGGAGGCCAAGTCAATGGATATTTTTAAGGCAGGGATAGATAGATTCTTGATTAGTATGGGTGTCAGGGTTTATGGAGAGACATTAGGAGAATGGGATTAGGAGGGAGAGATAGATCAGCCATGATTGAATGGAGTAGAATGGCCTAATTCTGCTTCTATCAGACATGAATTTATGAACTTAAGAGATGATTTGAATGATCTTTTGAAGATGTTGAACATGGCTGATAGGGGTGATGGAGAGAATTATTTCTACTGGTTTGCGAATAAAAAAACTAATGTACTATGAAGCTTAAAGGCCTACTTTGAGAAGTGAATGTGGAAAACATTGCTACATACAGGAAGATGTTTAGAACACTTTTCCACAGTGGCAATTGGTGCTGGCTTAATTCTGAATGGTACTTGTAAGGTTTGTAGATTTTTATTAACTAAAGGTGTTGAGTAAAGTAGGGTAGAGATGTGGTATGTGGAATTATATCCATGGTCAAGTGTGATCTCACTGCATGGTAGTACAGGCGTGAGGGGAAAAATGAGCTAGTCCTGTTCCCATGTGTAGGAAGGAACTGCCGATGGACGTCAGTCTGAAGAAGGGTCTCGACCCGAAACGTCACCCATTCCTTCGCTCCAAAGATGCCGCCTGTCCTGCTGAGTTACTCCAGCATTTTGTGTCCCATTCCTATGCCTCAGTGCATCTCCAATGCAGTATAAATCACCCACGGAACTATACCCCAATGTAAATCACCCACAGAACTGTACCCCAGTTATTGATTTATACTGGGGTACAGTTTTACACCCATAAAACTGTACCCCTGTATAAACGGGGTACAGTTTATACTGGGGTATAGAACTGTACCCCAGTATAAATCAGTAACTCAGCGGGTCAGGTCGTATCATGCCTCACCCATTGAGCTATTCCAGCAATTTGGTTTTTTTTTTAAACTAGCATCTGCAGTTCCTTGTTTCTGCACTGAGACTCTGTGCGCAACTTTCTTTCCACTCCCCTCATCCATGTCACCCAATTCCTTTCCCCACCTGCACTTCCTCCATCTGCATGTCAACCACCCCCCCCACTTCCTATCCGTCCCTTATTTCAACCCCCCCCCTCCCTCTGTTCCCTATTAGCCTTTCCCTTCCCCATTAGACTCACACGCCAATCCACCTCTCCACCTGCAGTACCCCCACCTATCACTTGCCATATCTTGCGCCTCCCCTTCCCCTCACCTCTCCTTACCGCCTCTTCCCCTTCTACTCCATCAGACTGAAGAAACTTCCCAACCCAAAACGTCGCCTGTCCGTTTCCCTCCACAGACGCTGCATTGAGCTGCCGAGTTTAACTTAGTTTAGAGATACAGAGCGGAGTAATGCCCTTCGGCCAACGAGTCCACGTGGACCAGCGATCCCTAACTCCATCCTACACACATTAGGGACAATTTACAATTATACCAAGCCAAGTAACCTACAAACCTGTATGTCTTTGGAGCGTGGGATGAAAACCCACGCAGATCACGGGGAGAATGTACAAACTCCAAACAGACAAGCACCCATAGTTAGGATCGAACCCAGGTCACTGCCGCCGTAAGGCAGTAACTCCACCGTTGCACCACCATGCCGCCAAAACAACATTCCTCCAGCGTTTTTTTTTAACTGAGAAGGTTTGTAGGTTAATTAGCTTCTGTAAATTGTAAATTGTCCCTAATGTGTTTAGGATAGCAACAGAAACATAGAAAATAGGTGCAGGAGGAGGCCATTTGGCCCTTCGAGCCAGCACCGCCATTCATTGTGATCATGGTTGATCATCCACAATCAGTAACCCGTGCCTGCCTTCTCCCCGTATCCCTAGCCCCAAGAGCGCTATCTAACTCTCTTTTAAATTCATCCAGTGAATTGGCCTCCACTGCCTTCAGTGGAAGAGAATTCCACAAATTCACAACTCTCTGGGGGAATTTTATTTTTCTCATCTCAGTTTTAAATGGCCTCCTCTTTATTCTTAGACTGTGGCCCCTGGCTCTGG
This sequence comes from Raja brachyura, assembly GCA_963514005.1. The sequence goes on from OY740804.1 coordinate 10,245,744, forward strand.
ACTCCCCCAACATTAGAAACATTTTCCCTGCATCTAGCTTGTCCAGTCCTTTTATAATTTTATATGTTTCCATAAAATCCGCTCTCATCGTTCTAAATTCCAGTGAATACAAGCCCAGTTTGTCCAATCTTTCCTCATATGACAGTTCTGCCATCTATTAACCTCGTGAACCTACGCTGCACTTCCTCGATAGCAAGGATGTCCTTCCTCAAATTAGTAGACTAAAACTGCACACAATACTCCAGATGTGGTCCCACCAGGGCCCTGTACAACTGCAGAAGGACCTATACTCAAATCCTCTCGTTTTGAAGGTCAACATGCCATTAGCTTTCTTCACAGCCTGCTGTATCTGCATGTTTACTTTCAGGATAGTGCTGGTGTGTACGATGTGATCAGGTCATAAGTGATAGGAGTAGAATTAGGCCATTCGGCCCATCGAGTCTACTCCGCCATTCAATCATGGCTGATCTATCTCTCTCTTTCCTAACCCCATTTCTCCTGCCTTCTCCCTATAACCTTTGACATCTGACTGCTGGTCGCCATGCCGACGGGGCCTGTGCCCAGGCTGTCCCTCTGAAGTTTGAAGTCTAAAAGGTGACAAGCTGCTTGTGAAAGAAAAAAAGCGGTTTTGATGACTGAAAATAGGTCAGTGGCTGTCTCTGTGTCCTATCTGCTCAAAGTAAGTAATTAAAATCAATCCATTGCTACCTGCCCACAGATCAATAACCAGCTGTCAACATTGCAAGTGTCACCACATATACATTACATTTGCTGTATTGCTTTTCTATGCTGCCGGCTGACTATTAAATGGTGCCGCGGAGACGCAGAATGAGGCTGGAGCATTAGCGTCTGGTCGCCTGGAGGCAGGAGGAGGTATACATGATCCCTCAGCACTCGTATATTTAGCACTAGTCCATGATTAATCATAAAAGGATGGTTCCCCAAATGATTATATTCCACAATGTTACAGTAGAGCTGCAGCTACAAGCCTGACTTTGATTCCCTTTACGTGATCTATTTATTAATGCGAATAGATGTGTTAGACGTGATGGAAAGTCAATCTGCTGATCAATGCCAACATCTCTGAAGCGGCACGATTTATGGTTCAGTTTGGAGACACAGCGCGGAAGGAAACAGGCCCTTCGGCCTACCGAGTCCGCGCCGACCAGCGATCCCCGCACATTAACACTACTCTGAACACAATAGGGATTAAAAATATTTTTAAATGTATTTACCAAGCTAATTAACCCTTTAGATTGTGGGGGGAAACTGGAGGACTCGGAGAAAATCCACACGGGTCACAGGGAGAACGTACGAAGTCCGTACAGACCCGTAGTCGGGATCGCACCCGGACTCTGGCGCTGTAAGGCAGCAACTCTACCGCTGCGCCACCGTGCCACCCATAGCTTGAATTTTTCTCGTCATAAGACGTGGATAGGGTAGATAATCAAAAGCTTTTTCCCCAGGGAGGAAATGTCAAAGACTAGAGGGCACAGACTTTAAATGTTATTTGAGATTTTAGAAATACAGCGTGAAAACAGGCCCTTCGGCCCACCGAGTCTGCCTCGACCAGCGATCACCCCGTACACTAATGCTATCCCACGCGCTATGGACAATTTCCAATTTTACTGAAGATCGATTAACCTACAAAGCTGTACGTCTTTGGAGGGTGGGAGGTAACTGGAACATCCGGAGAAACTCCACGCAGGTCACGGGGAGAACGTGCAAACTCCATACAGACAGCACCCGTAGGCAGGAATGAACCCGGGACCTTGACGCTGTAAGGCAGCAACTTTACCGCTGCACCACTGTTTCGCCCTAAAAGCTTTAAGGTGAGAGGGGCTAAATTTATAAGAGATGCGCGGGACAAGTTTTTTACACAGAATGTGGTGGGTGCCTGGAACATGCTGCCATGGGTGGTTAAGGTAGATAAAAGAGTGGCATTTAAGAGGCTTTTGGATAGGCATGTGGGAATGCGGGGAATGGAAGGATGTGGTTTATGTGCAGGCAGATAAGGGTCGGTCTGGGCATCATGTTCGGCACAGACATTGTGGGCCGAAGGGTCTGTTCCTTTGCTGTACTGCTCTCTGTTCCATGTTCAGCAGGTTAGAAAGCATCTCTGGATGAAAACGAATGGGTGACGTTTCGGGTCGGGGCCCTTCTTCAGATCACTGAAGAGGTTCTTGGGTGATAGGAGCATAATTAGGCCATGCGGCCCATCAAGTCTACTCTGTCATTCAATCATGGCTGGTCTATCTCTCCCTCCTAACCCCACTCAAGATTCAAGATGGGTTTATTGTCCCATTTACCAGTTAAGGTACAGTGAAATCTGATTTACCACAAGGCCACACCAAAAGTGAAAAGCATTAAGACACACAGCTACGTAAAATAGAAATTTAACATAAACATCCACCATAGTGGCTCCCCATATTCCTCACTGTGATGGAAGGTAATAAAGTCCAATCTCTCTCTCTTTCTTCTCTGCGGTGGGGGCTGTCGAACTATCCGCTGTCGGGGCCCTCAAAGCAGTCGGCAATCCGAGGCCCGGGCGTCGGGGTGATGGAACTCCCTCGTTGGTTCGATTGAAACTCACCACGGCTTGGAGCCTCTGACTCAGCCTCTAACCAGGGACCGCGATGTATAGACCGGGCTCCTAGACGTTAAAGTCCACAGGGCCGCCCGCAGTTGGAGCTCGATTCCCGGCAAGGGGGGATCGCAGCTCCACGATGGTAAGTCCACGTCGCACCTGCGTTGAAGCGCCGGGTCGGTCTCCAGGAAAGGCTGCGCCACTCCACGATGTTAGGCCGCAATGGGAGACGGAGACACGACACGGGAAAAAAATTGCATATCCGTCGAGGTAATGGATCGGAAAACGTTTCCCCCAAACTTCCCCCCCACCCCGCACAAAACAAACCAAGAAACACTAAAACATACTTTCAACATATACTTAAAATAACAAAACAGAAAGAAAAGACAGACAGACCGTTGGCTGCCTTCTCCCCGTAACCCCTGACACCCGTACTAATCAAGAATCTATCTCTATCTCCGCCTGAAAAATATCCATTGACCTGGCCTCCACGGCATTCTGTGGCAAAGAATTCCACAGATTCACCACCCTCTGAAGAAGGGCCCCAACCAAAAACATCATGCATCTGTTTTGTCCCGAGATGCTGCCTGACCCTGTTGAGTTACTCCAGCACTTCGTGTCAATATTCAGGATCTTTTCTAGACAGGCAGTCAGACACACCGACACACAGGAAGAGCTGCTAGGTACAAGCTGACCAAAAGTGAGACGCAAGGAACTGCAGATGCTGAAATCTGGAGTAAAAACACAAAGTGCTGGAGGAACACAGTGGATCAGTCAGCATCTGAGGAGGGAATGGCCATGTGACCCCAAACCAAAATGTCACCAATCAGTCCCATCCTCAGATGCTGCCGGACCCATGGAGTTCTTCCAGCACTTTGTATTTTGATGAAAAGTGGGTTTGATTTGAAAAGCTCAGGAGTAAACCATCTGCAGTAAAGTCAGTAAAACCTCTAAGCTCTGCACCAGCTTCCTTTAATCTGCTAATATTTTAACAAGCATTTTGTTACTGCAAAGATATTATGTAAAGGTACATTGTTCTCCTCTGATACTGTCACAACAATGTGGAAAGCAGCGATGGCTGCTAACTCCCTTGAGGCTGTTTTACTGGCGGTGCGGAGATAACTATCATGCCTGTTTGAAGGTTATTTCTCTACACTACGGAAGCCATGGCCAAGAATACTGCAAATGGCCAACACATTCATTTAATTTCTCATTGCCTACGCAATGATAAGACCCAGAACAAAATGATGGGCACCGTGCCGCAGCTGGTGGAGTTGCTGCCTCACATCGCCAGAGACCCCGGTTCGATCCTGACCACGGGTGCTGTCTGTACGGAGTTTGTATGTTCTCCCCGCGACAGCGTGGGTTTTCTCTGGGCGCTCCATGCTTCCTCCCACTCTCCAATGACCTACAGGTTTGCAGGCTAATTGGCTTCGGTAAAACGGTAAATTGTCCCAAGTGCGCGTGGGATTGCGCGCGTGTACGGGGATCGCTGGTCGGCGCGGACTAGTTGGGCCGAAGGGCCTGTTTCGGCGCTGTATCTCCAAACAACACTAAATTAAATGAAACGAATATAAGGAGAAGGTTCGTGAACATTAATATGTAACTGCGCCTTTGCAGCGGCACGGCCATTCGGTACTGCCTTAGAATATGGGAAAATTCATAATCTGGGCTAATCTGCAGTCAGATTTAATCTGTCGTATTTTACCCTGACGTGCAGATAATCAATCTATAAATCACTCCAATTTAGAAGGCAATGTCAACATGAGTCATCCAATTGCCCAGTTATCTCTGGATGTCAGATGAACCTGTAGTATGTCTCTCTATATGCGAGGCAGTCGCAAATTTAATTAACCTTTCCCTGGCTGGCTACCTTAATTAATAGGAGTGATTCTTGCCAGTGGCTCAAAAGTAAATACCAGTTAAATCTTTGACCGTGCATTAAACTCTGATCAGTATATCCCCCTGAAGAAGTGAATGGGCACAAATATGTCCATGGCATTGTTCACACAGTGTGGAGGTTGGAAATAGCTCACTAGTTGTTCAATAGGACGTAAAAGACAGAACATTGAATGGCTCAACGGCCCTTTATTGTAACGTGTAGTGAGGTGCAGTGAAATTTGATTTGCCATACAGTCATACATAAAGAAAAAGCAACAAGATACATAAGGGATCAGTCTGAAGAAGGGTCTCGACTATTTCTTCTCTCCATAGATGCTGCCTCACCCGCTGAGTTTCTCCAGCATTTTTTGTCTACCTAAGACACATAACTACATAAAGTTTAAACATGGACTTAAACAGCCTCCACAACAGCGCGTGAGAATCACCCCAGAGCACACAGCATTAGCGGAGACCCCCAGCCATCGGTTTGATGTCCGGGCCACAGACACGCTCCTTCATCGTGATGTGACCAGAGTTGTACCAACCGCTGCCACTCTCTCTGCAGTCCCTGTCCCGCCCAGACAGTCAGAAAGCTGTCCACACTCGCACCAGACTCCGGGATGTTCTCATGGACTCACGTCTCCGCAAAACACCGAGATCACTCGCCAGTGCAGGCAGCACGCTCATCTTGTTTTTTCAGCGACCTCACAATCCCCACTGCGATGGAAGGCAAATACCTTCTGTCCAGCAGCACAGGAACAGGCCCTTCGGCCCACAATGTCCGTTCCAAATATGTTTCCAAGATCAACTTACCTCATCCGCCTGCCCGTCATTCACATCCCTCCATTCCTTGCATATTCATGCACCCATCTGAAAGCCTGTTAAACACCATTATACATCACCACCACAGATACCGGGAGGGTTTATAGAGTCACACAGTGTGGAAACAGGCACTTCAGCCCAACTTGCCCACTCCGACCAACATGCCCCATCTACACCAGTCCCGCCTGCCTGCATTTGGCCCATATCCCCCATCTGAAACCTATGTTCTCGGGTTCTCGATTCCCCACACTGAACAAGAGACTCTGTGCATCTACCCAATCTATTCCTCTCACGAGGCTGGATGTACTTGGATTGTTTTTTTTGGAATGTCGGAGGTTAAATCTACTCAATAAACAAAAGTCTGTAGCCTCCTTTTGCTCTGGTATTTTATTTCATTCACATGTTTAAACTATAATGTTTTATTATTAATGTTTAATGTTTTATGTGTCATTCTTAATTGTTTACTGCAAGTCATGTTGTTACTTGCGAGCGGAGCACCAAGGCAAATTCCTTGTATGTGTACATACTTGGCCAATAATAATAATAATAATAATAATAACTTTATTACGGACTCAAGGTCCAGACAAGGGGCAACATTACATTAAAAATGCATTGCATATCAAATATCATAAATATATATAAAATCGGGGTAAATCACATTACAAAAATCATCATTTATATATTTAAAAACCCACAATACTTAAGTTAAAAATCCAGAGTAAAAGATGATCAATGTCGTACAACGAGACAACGATACCAGTGTCTCCACAACTGGGATTCTTAGCGTGTAGTGCTAACCCTTATGTTTGTCAAGGCCACAATAAGCACATTTTTAGAGCCATTTATCCTGCAAATGAATTTATACATGTATACATGACAATAAACCTATTCATTCATTCATTCATTCATTCATTCATTCATAAGGGGAAATTTGATAGAAGTATATAAATCTGTGAGAGGTATGGATGTGGTAGATGGCCAGAGCATTTTTCCCCGGGTGGAAATTTTCAACACTCGAGGGCATAGCTTTAATTTGAGAGGGAGAAAGTTTACAATAGATGCGCGGGGTAAGTTTTTTACACAGAGAGTGGTGGGGGCATGGAAAGCATTGCCAGGGGTGGTAGTGGAGGCAGATACAATAGTGGCGTTTATGAAGCTTTCAGATAGGCTGATGAGATCAGTTTAACTTGGCACCATGTTCGGCACAAACATTGTGGGCCGAAGGGCCCATTCCTGTGCTGTACTGTACTGAAGTCTGAAGAAGGGTCTCGACCGGAAACGTCACCCAGAGATGTCTATCCAGAGATGCCGTCTGCCCCGCTGAGTTACATGCAGCATTTTGTGTCTATCTTCGGTATCTATCTGCAGTTCCTTCCAAAATATAATCTATATGCTATGTTTCTATATAAATTACAACAAGATATGAGGGAAATTATTTCCTTCAGTCACAATATATCCATGACGATTGCCTGCGCTCAAAACTTTTCTCTATTCACTATTTGTGATAAATGTTTATCTCAAGAGGCAACTATAGCACATTCCTTTGTATTTTGCATAAAAATCCAGAAATTTTGGAATGAAATGTTTGAAATTTTTACTAAATTATTTAAAATAAAATTGAAACCTAACGCGGAACTGATTATTTTTGGAACTATGGAAGTCGGCTTTGAGCTGACATCGTTCCAAAAGAGTTTCCTTAATTATGGCTTAATAACGGGTAAAAAATGTATACATAAATTTTGGAAAAATGCAACAACACCAACGTTAAAAATGTGGATTTCAAATATGTCTGAAGTGTTACACCTCGAAGACATGAGATTCGTCCTAGCGGGCAAATCAGACCAATTCTTAAAGATTTGTTCTCCATTTATCGACTTATTACAAGCATAAGGTGTAACATAGCTCTGGAAATAAACTGTTTCAGGACCGGGTGAGGGGTGTGTAAAGAAACGAAGCAGGTACATCCCTTTTATTTTATTTTATTTATATTTTATTTATTTATTTATTTTCTCTTTCTCGTGCTTTGCGTCTTTATGGGCTCTCTCTCTCTTTCCACGTTTTCACGCACTATTAATATCACTCTCTTATCTAACTTTCTCTATTTTTATTTTTCTTGCTTCTCTTACTTTTCTATTATTAAAGTTTTTAATAATGTTAATCTGTATTATCATTTTTAACCAAAAGCCCTACTAGGGACAAGTGTTGCGAATTAGCTTTGGCTAAAGACACTATGATACATACATCGGATGACTGTTTCAAGTGTATCTATGCTTTTGTATCTGTCCCTATTTAAATAAACCTTAATCAATCAATCAATCAAAACAAGAAGTGGTACATGAAATATATTATGTTATTTTTGATTTATACTATTGTACATTACTTCTAATAAAAAAATATTAAAAAGCCCCCAAATAACGTTTCTCTATTCAACCTTCCTTGCATGCCTGTCTATGGAGTTGCTATATTAAGACACCAGTGAGACTGATCGCCACATGTTGTATCAGCGCAGACCATTATAGCGAGGTGTATTTATGATTAGCAGGCTGTGCCTTGACTGACAACTCTATGAGTTTGCTAGAAAGCATTATGTGTTGCCTACCAAAGAAGTTGTGAATCGTTGATATCACAGCTTTATAATTAGACCTGTTGGTGTGATCTGGTTGATGGTGCTTTTTAGTTTAGTATAGATTGGAGACGCAGCGCGGAAACAGGCCATTCGGCCCACCGAGTCCGTGCTGACCAGCGATCCCCCGCACATTAACACTACCCTCACACATACTAGGGACAATTTTACATTTATACCGAAGGGGATCTTATAGAAACATATAAGATTATTATGGGTTTGGACACGCTAGAGGCAGGAAACATGTTCCCGATGTTGGGGGAGTCCTGAACCAAGGGCCACAGTTTAAGAATAAGGGGTAAGGCATTTAGAACGGAGATGAGGAAACACATTTTCTCACAGAGAGTTGTGAGTCTGTGGAATTCTCTGCCTCAGAGGGCGGTGGAGGCCAGTTCTCTGGATACTTTCAAGAGAGAGCTAGATAGGTCTCTTAAAGATAGCGGAGTCAGGGGATATGGGGAGAAGGCACAAACCGGGTACTGATTGTGGATGATCAGCCATGATCACATTGAATGGCGGTGCTCGCTCGAAGGGCCGAATGGCCTACTCCTGCACCTATTGTCTATTGTCTATTGTCTATTGTCTAAGCCAATTAACCAACAAACCTGTACGCCTTTGGAGTGTGGGAGGAAACCAAAGATCTCGGTGAAAACACACGCAGATCATGGGGACAACGTACAAACTCCATAAGGACAGCGCCCGTAGTCAGGATTGAACCCGGGTTTCTGGTGCTGTAAGGCAGCAACTCTACTGCTGCGCCACTGTGCCGCCCTCTTGGGCTCTCGGTACACGTGACAATAAACTAAACCGAACTGACCTGCATGGATTCTTCAGTTTTCTCCCACACTCGAAAGACGTACAAGTTTGTCGGTTAATTGGCTTAGTATAAATGAAAATTGTCCCTAGTGTGTGTAGGATAGTGAGAGTGGTCGGGGATTGCTGGTCGGTGTGGACTCAGTGGGCTGAAGGGCCTGTTGCCGCGCTGTATCTCTCAGCGGAAAAAAAACCGAAAGTATCTGTAGTACTTGCAAAATATCTCCTCACTAAATTTCCACTTGGGACCTGCCGTGCTGGACATTGGGGGGGGAAGGGTCTAGTGGAGACACCCCTCATGGGAAGGGATGGCAACCCAGGGGGCCACATGAGTGGCAAGGGTGCTTGGTATTAGGAACGCTGGTGAACACTGCCAAATAGAACACTAATTAAAGTATAAATGCTGAGAATGTCAAATGAGTTTTTGCATTGTTCTTACTGATAGAGTCACAGAGTCTATGTGTATACAGCGTGGAAACAGGCCCTTCAGCCCAATTTACCCTCACCAACCAACATTTACCCTCTTAAATGTTGCAATAGTCCTTGCATTAACTGCAGTGCCTCCTCCGGCAGCTCGTTCCATACACCCATCACGCCTTGTGTAAAGAGGTTGCCCATCAGGTTCCTATTAAATCTTTCCCCCCCCCCCTTCTCACCTTAAACCTATGTCCTCTCGTTCTCAATTCCCTTACTCAGGGTAAAAGACTGTGCATTTACCTGATCTATTCCTCTCATGATTTTGTACACCTCTATAAGGTCACCCCTCATCCTTCTGCGCTCCAAGGAATAGAATCCAAGCCCACTCAACTGCTCCCTATGGCTCAGGCCCTCGAGTCCTGGCAGCATCCTCGTAAATCTCCTCTGCACCATTTCCAGCTTGACAACATCTTTCCTATAACATGGAGACCAATACAAATGACCATAGCATGTTTTTAAATTCTGAATAACGTTCATTTTTGGAAAAAAAAAAGATTTCAGTGGCGAACAGCTGCCAAGGATTAATTATAATTGTTTGAGTTTATTTCAATATTTTTAAATGTTGCAGGTCTTTAGTTTTAAATGAATTAATTCATTTGTAATAATGTCTTTTAATGTTTCCCAACATTGGGCACATTAAAATATTCATATTCTTTTGACAGCTTTGACAGCTGGCTAAGCGATGCAATGTGGTATGACTGCTTTAGTTTAGTTTAGTTTAGAGATACAGTGAGGAAACAAACCCTTTGGCCCACCAACTCTGGGCCGACCAGCTATCCCCGCACATTAACGCTATTGTGGCTGTCCCTGGATATTAGGCCACTCCTTGGATCATCCCCCTCGGCACTTGTGGGACAAGGACCTATAGCGGAGCAAGATAGACCACTCGACGAAAAAGTGGTCGAGTGTCCGAGTGGTCATAGTACGGCCATGGCAGATTCATGGGTAATTTTAGGCACCATTTCCGTAACCAGCTTCCGTCTCCGCACCAAAGATCCCACAGGATACTAGTGCGAAGACGGAAGCCGGTTACGGAAACATCCTCGTTAAAAAAAAGTTATTTGGTAAAAATCTTCTCCTCATTTTCAGAATTTTAATTTAATACACGCAACGTTGATTACACTGCGAGTCGGGTCGGGTCGGGTTACTGAAATGGACGAACAAAATGGCCCACGTTCCGCTCCGTTGCGTACTACACGTCAGCCCATTGCGTTTAGCAGGAGTGGCGTATCTTGCTCCACTATAGGGTCTTTGCGAGGGACAGCCCACGGGCTTCCAGCTTCTGCCCAGGGATGTTCTGGGAGTTTTTCATCCCTACGGAGGAACTCGTTGTGAGTGGATGCTCACAACCCTCATTAAAGAACCTTTGAAGCTGCCTGGCGTCTAGCCTTTTTCTGACCGCGTCCAGCCCACCACACTGTCTACTCACACTAAGGACAATTTACAATTATACCAAGCCAAATAACCTACAAACTTGTACGTCTTTGGAGTGTGGGAGGAAACCGGAGATCCCGGAGAAAGCCCACGCAGGTCACGGGCAAAACGTACAAACTCCGTACAGACAGTACCTGTAGCCGGGATCGAACCCGGATCTCTGGTGCTGTAATGCAGCAACTCTACCGTTGCGCCACCGTGCCTCTGTAAGCCTACTCTAATTCTTCTGCACTATTCTTCTCCATCTATGCCCCCCATCTGCAACTCATTATATATATATATAACCTACTGCTGCTCCAATTTTATTTTGTTCTATGGGGAAAATAATTGATAGCATAATGAGTTGAAACCCTGCAACTTTTTGAATAACATTACTGTCAGCATCACCCTCCAGCAAGTCAACCTCTAACTGTCCCTGAAACATCATAGTCAGCACAGGTGAATTAAAGAAACCAAGAACCAAATGAGGAATGGCACGGTGGTGTACCGGTAGAGTTGCTGCCTTATAGCGCTGGAGACCCGGGTTCGATCCTGACTACGGGTGTTGCCTTTAGTACGAGTGTGTCCGTTCTCCCCGTGACCTGCGGGGGTTTTCTCCGGGTGCTCCGTTTTCCTCGCACACTCCAAAGACGTACAGGTTTGTAGGTTGGCAACGGTACAACTGTGAAATTGCACCCTAGTGTGTGTGGGTAGGATAGTGAAGAAGGGTCTGAAGCAGGTCCGAAACGTCACACGTTCCCTCCCGTCCAGAAATGCTGCCTGTCCCGCTGAGTTACTCCAGCATTTTGTGCTCTCTTCGGTTTCAACCAGCACCTGCAGTTCCTTCCTACACAAAGGGTTTTGTGTGCGGGGATCGCTGGTCGGCACGGACTCGGTGGGCTGAAGGGCCTGTTTCCGCGCTGTATCTCTGAACTAAACTAAAGGAGAGAATAGTTTAGTTAGTTTAGTTTAGTTAAGAATTTAGTTGAGAATAGTTTAGTTAAAGGAGAGAATATTCCATACCGGATCAACATCGATTACCTTGGCTAGAAGTTGAAACATGTCAGCATTTTCCTAACTCACAAATACTATTCGCACAGTTGGACGCTCTATTGTGGGTCCCTAGCAGATGATTAATGAGGCAGGCAAAAGGACAAGGGGATGCAAGGTTGCCTCAGATCACTGGGGAAAAGCAGCGGCTAAAAAAATCACTCCTGTGTCCCATTTGTAGAAGAAGCAATAACATTCACTGCTGTAAGGAACGAATGGAGGAATAGTATAAAGGCTAGAGAAAGACCCCGTATGTTATGTGTTGCAGAAGCACTCAGTCCGACGGAACCAGTGACGGACGCACCACACATCTCTGTCCTCCAGTTCCTGCGGACTTCCGCCGCTGGAAGTATAGGATTTTGGTGTGTGTGTGTGTGGTTTATCATCATTCCTTACAATGCCATGTACGACAGTGATCGCAACTTCTACTGAAGTGTGGATGGCCATTGGCTCGATAGAAGCTCATCTGCCCTTTGACAGGTCTTGTTTTTGGTCCTGCTGGGGGTCCACAGCCCCCTCCTCACCTGGCAAACCAGGTGGGGGAGACGGTTTAGTCGCCGACTATCCGACCATGGAGCAGGTAGCGCGGGATTACATGGTACCCGTGGCGGGGAACCCCCCCACCGACCTGACTCACACGTGTATAAAGATACATGACCAAGCCCAGATTGGGCAATCATTTTGCTGAACACCATCGCTCAGTCCGCATCGGCCTACGTGATCTCACAGCTGCCAAACACTTTATCTCCCCTATCCATTCCCACACTGACCTTTCTTGGCCTGGGCCTCCTCCACTCTCAGAGCGAGTCCACATGCAAATTGGAGGAACAGCACCTCATATTTTGCTTACCACTGGGCAGCTTGCAACCCAGTAGTAAGAATCTTGATTTCTCTAATTTTAAGTAACCCTTGCATTCCCTCTCTCACCGTCCCTCCCCCACCCTAGTCGTCTTGCTTAGTTGCAACGCTTGCATCCACTCGGTATCACCTTTTCCACAGTCAACAATGGACCATTGTGGGCTCCACCCTTCCTTGATCATCGCTGCTGGCTTTGATTTGTTCTTTTCATACCTTTCATTCAATTGATCGATGTACCTTGCTAGTTTAACTGTTCGTATCCCTTCGTTATCACCTTGTCCACAGCCAACAATGGACCATTGTGGGCTCCACCTTTCCTGACTCATCGGTGCCAGCTCTGATTTGTTCTGAACCTTTTCATACCTCTAGTTTCCCTCTCCCCTGACTCACAGCCTGAAGAAAGAACTCGACCCGAAGCATCAACTTGTTCCTTTTCTCCAGAGATGCTGCCTTTCCTGCTGACCACTCCAACATTTTGTGTCTATCTTCGGTGTAAACCAACATCTGCAGTTCATTCCGACACATACATGTACATGCTTACGTTCGACATCTATTTGTGTTTTAATGCAACGGATCCTTGTAAAAGCGATTCACAAGTTCACGTTACAGGAGTAGAATGAGGCCATTCGGCCCATCGAGTCTATTCCGCCATTCAATCATGGCTGATTTCTGCCACCTAATCCCATTTTCCTGCCTTCTCCCCATAACCCGTGATACTTGTTCTAATCAAGACTTTCTCTATCTCTGTCTTTAAAAATATCCACTGACTTGGCCTCCACAGCCCTCTGTGTATAAATATCTGCTTATGTGGCAATGAGTTCCACGGATTAACTACCCTCTGACTAAAGAAGTTCCTCCTCACCTCCTTTCTAAAAGAGAGCCCTTTCATTGTGATGCTACAACCTCTGGTCCTAGACTCTCCCACCAGCGGAAACATCCTCTCCACATCCACTCTATCTATGCCTTTCATTATTCTGTAAGTTTCAATGAGGTCCCCCCTCAACCTTCTAAACTCCAGCGAGTACAGGCCCAGTGTTGTCAAACACTCATCATATGCGAACCCACTCATTCCTGGAATTATTCTTGTAAAACTTCATAGGAGCATTACCCATAACTCTGATACCAGACTCCTGAAATAAGCACTGCATTCCCAGGTCCGTATTGGCTGGAGGACAGAGGAAAAAGATTCAAGGTTGCGCTCAAGGGCTCCTTGAAGAAATGCAACGTCACCACTGACTCCGGGGACTCTTTGGGCCATGGCCATTGAAAGTTGAGAAGGAGTATTCACAATGGCATTACGAAACTCCACCTGCACTTCACGCTGTCTCGGCAAGGCCACCAGCATAATCAAGGACAAGTCTCACCCCGGTCACTCCCTCTTCTCCCCTCTCTCACCAGGGAGGATTTCCGTACAGAAGTTTGATAATGCCTACCTCCAGATTCAGGGACAATTTCTTCCTGACCATGCATCTGGTATGAACACAAGCCTTGGCACCAGTGGCCAGCAAGGCACACCAACTTTAGAAGGCTTAGGAAGATTGGCACGTTCCTAACAACTTTAGTTTATTTATTTTTTACTTTAGAGATGCAGCGCAGAAACAGGCCCTTCGGCCCACCGAGTCTGCACCGACCGGTGATCCCCGCACATTAACACTACCCCACACTAGGGACAATTTACATTTATACCAAGCTAATTAGACAATAGACAATAGACAATAGACAATAGGTGCAGGAGTAGGCCATTTGGCCCTTCGAGCCTGTATTAACCTACAAACCTGTACATCTTTGGAGTGTGAGAGGAAAACAAAAATCTCTGATAAAACATATGCAGGTCACGGGGAGAACGTACAAACTCCGTACAGACAGCACCCATAGTCGGAATCGAACCCGGGTCTCTGGCGCTGTAAGGCAGTAGCTCTACCACTGTGCCACCATGCCGCCCTACTCACATCAACTTCTGCAGATGCGCCCCAGGAAGCATTTTATCGGGGTGCATCACAGCAGGGTTTGGGAACAGCTCCATTGAAGACCACAAGACAAAGCAGAGAGTTGTGGACGCAGCCCAGACCATCACACAAAACAACCTCCCTTCCATTGACTCCATCTACACTTCATGCTACCTCGGCAAGGCCACCACCATAGTCAAAGACTAATCTCACCCCGGCCACTCCCACTTCTCCCCTCTCCCATCAGGGTAGAGTTACAGACGTTTGAAAACGCACACCTCCAACTTCAGGGACAGTTGCTTCCCAGCTGTTATCAGGCAACTGAACCATCCTGCCACTAACTAGAGAGTGGGCCTGATCCACTATCTACCTCATTGGAGACCATCGGACTATCTTTATTGGACTTTACTGGACTTTATCTCACACTAAACGTTAATCTTTTGATCGTGTACCATTAATCTGTGGATTGTATGCAACAAAAAAACCTTTTAACTGTACGTCGGTACACGTTACACTAAACTAAACTAAACTAAGCTTTCCCACACTCCAAAGACATGCCGGTTTCTAAGTCAATTGGCATCTGTTAAAATAGTAAATTGTCACTATCGTGTATGAGAACGCTAGTGTGCGGGCGGGGATCGCTGGTCCACGTGGACTCGGTGGACCGAAAGGCCTGTTTCTGTGCTGTATCTCTAAACTTTAGGTCAGGGAATGAACAGTAGCCTGACACCAGTGGTTGAGGGAGCTCTTCACTTGACCAGTTACCCACCTGTCCACCCCCATCAACCTCCCCCTCTCCCAATCATGAAATACTCTACAGTTCCCATATTGGCCTCTCCGGCCACTTCAGGAACCATCAAACTGGAGTGCAAGTAGAAACAAGGAACTGCACCAAAGGATGTGTAGGAAAGAGCTGCAGATGCTGGTTTAGATGCTGTCTTACGTTGGCACAAAATGCTGGAGTAACTCAGGGGGCATCAGCATCTCTGGAAAGAAGGAATGGGTGACGTTTCTGGTCGAGACCCTTCGTCAGACTGATGTCAGGGGAGTGGGCGGGACAGAGATAACATTTAGTCAGAGACAGCTATGGGTCTGTCCCACTTGCCGATTTTTTAGGCAACTGCCGGCGATTGTCCTGTTGTTGTAGCAGGTCGCCGAAAAACCGGGAGGAGAAGTCAAGCCACGCTCATTGGCGTCAAACCTACTGTTGTCGAAAAATTTTCAACATGTTGAAAATTTAGCGGCGACCAGAGAGACACTACAACTTTATGCGCGACTGAGGAGACTACTCCCGGCGACCACCGGCGAACATGTGGCGACAAACTAGTCGTCTGTAGTTGCCTAAATAATCACCTAAGTGGGACAGACCCATAAGACTGGTGGCAGAACTGGGAAGGGGGAGGGGATGGAGAGAGAGGGAAAGCAAGGGCTACTTGCAGTTAGAGAAGGCAATGTTCACACCGCTGGGGTGTCAGCTGCCCAAATATAAGGTGCTGTTCCTCCATTTTGGCCTGGGTGAAATATGGATTTGGGCCTGAACTGAACAGTAAGCTGGGTGGTAATTAGTGGTACAGTGATTTTTAGTGATACAGCGTGGAATCAGGCCCTTGGCCCACCGAGGCAGCGACTACCAGCAACCATAGAAACATAGAAACATAGAAAATAGGTGCAGGAGTAGGCCATTCGGCCCTTCGAGCCTGCACCGCCATTCAATATGATCATGGCTGATCATCCAACTCAGTATCCTGTACCTGCCTTCCCTCCATATCCCCTGATCCCTTTAGCCACAAGGGCCACATCTAATTCCCTCTTAAATATAGCCAATGAACTGGCCTCAACTACGTTCCGTGGCAGAGAATTCCACAGACTCACCACTCTCTGTGTGAAACAAGATCTTCTCATCTCGGTCCTAAAAGGCTTCCCCCTTATCCTTAAAGGATCCCCATACACCAACAGTATCCTACACCCTAGGGACAATTTACAATCTTTACCAAAGCCAATTAACCTGCAAACCTGTACGCTTTTGGAATGTGGGTGGAGACCAGAGGTCCCTGGGGAAACCCAGGTGGTCACGGGGAGAACGCACTAACTCCGTACAGACAACACCCATGGTCAAGATGGAACCCGGGTCTGTAAGGCAGCAAATCCACCACTATGGCACCATACCACCCCTTACGCAGTCATAGAGTCACACAGCACAGACACAGACCCAACTCACCCATGCTGACCAAGATGAACCTGCTAAGCATGTCCCATTTGCCCTGTATGGCCCATTCAATAGTCAATAGATAATAGGTGCAGGAGTCGGCCATTCAGCCATTCGAGCCAGCGTGGCCATTCACTGTGATCATGGCTGATCATCCACAATTTTAGAAGGGTGAAGGGAATATCTTATAGAAACATATAAAATTATAAAAGGACTGGACAAGTTAGATGCAGGAAAAATGTTCCCAATGTTGGGTGAGTCCAGAACCAGGGGCCACAGTCTTAGAATAAAGGGGAGGTCATTTAAGATAGAGGTGAGAAAAAAATGTTTTTACCCAGAGAGTTGCGAATTTATGGAATTCCCTGCCACAGGGGGCAGTGGAGGCCAAATCACTGGATGGATTTAGGGGAGAGTTGGATAGAGCTCTAGGGGCTAGTGGAGCCAAGGGATTTGGGGAGAAGGCAGGCACGGGTTATTGATAGCGGACGATCAGCCATGGTCACAATGAATTGCGGTGCTGGCTTGAAGGGCCGAATGGCCTCCTCCTGCACCTATTTTCTATGTTTCTATGTTTCTAATCAGTGCCCCGTCCTTGCCTTCTCCCCATATCCCCTGATTCAGATGTCTTTAAGAGCTCTATCCAACTCTCTCTTGAAAGCATCCAGAGAATTGGCTTCCACTGCCTTCTGAGGCAGAGAATTCCACAGATTCACAACTCTGGGTGAAAAAACTTTTCCTCATCTCCATTCTAAATGGCTGACCACATATTCTTAAACTGTGGCCCCTGGTTCTGGACTCCCCGAACATCGGGAACTTGTTTCCTGCCACTACTGTGTCCAATCCCTTAATAATTTTATTTGTTTCAGTCAGATCCCCTCTCATCCTTCTAAATTCCAGAGTATACAAGCCCAGTTGCTCCATTCTTTCAACATTTGGCAGTCCCGCCATCCTGGGAATTAACCTCGTGAACCTATGCTGCACTCCCACAGTAGCAAGAATGTCCTTCCTCAAAATTGGAGACCAAAGCTGCACACAATACTCCAGATATTCCCTATATAAACCTTTCCTATCCATGTTCCTATCCAAGTAGGTTTTAAATGCAGTTATATTACCTGCCTCAACTACCTCCTCTGGCAGGCCCTTCCATACACCCAATCCCTCTGAATGAAAAAGGATGTCTGTCAGGTTCCTATTAAATCTTTCCCCTCTAAAACAAACCATGCTATATGATCGAATCACTGGAATGCCACATTACAGTACTCCCACAAACATTACTGATACCGTTCTATATTGCGATCTGCATTAACAGATTAGTGTTAACAGGGAACAAACTTGCAGTGAAAGCTAATCGCCATCAGTTCACTCATTCCCGCACACTCAGTTTCATTCAAATCAACGCACTTCCCATTTCAAGTATTTTTAGATATCTTGTGTCTTACACCTAATGTAACAGTATAATTATTACAGTTTAAGCATAATTATAGTTTAAGTATAGTTGTCGAAAATGGGGAATTATAAATATAATGCATTAAGTATCAAACAAATACACTTAACTACAACAATCTAGTTCTTACCAAACACATGGAACATTTCCGATCCCTGTGCCTCACATAGTCATAGAGTTATGCAGTGTGGAAACAGGCCCCTCGGCCCAACTTGCCCACACCGACTAACATGTTCCATCTATACTAGTCCCACCTGCCTGCATTTGGCCCATATGCCTCCAAACATGTCCTATACATGGACCTGTCTAAATGTTTCTTAAACTTTACATGGTACCCATCTCAACTACCTCCTCCACCAGCTCGTTCCAAACACCCACCGCCCTTTGTGTAAAAAAGTTACCCCTCAGGCTCCTATAAAATCTTTCCCCCTTCACCTTAAACCCATGCCCTCGATTCCCCTACTTGAGGTGAGAGACTCTGTGCATCTACCTGACCTAATCCCCTAGGGTTCCTATTAAATCCTCCGGTTAGTACAAAATGTAGTGATCAGCCCCCTAGGCCCATATGCAGGAGAGGCCATTTTGGAGCCAGTTCACTGTCCCAGCTGCAGCGGGCCACAAAGGCCCGTTGCAGCCGTCGCCTCTGTTCCGATTGTCCCATGAACCATCTTCCCTCTCCTTGCAAGACCCTCTTCATTCGGCCTTTGTTCCCCTTGGAGGCATTTCACACAGCTGACCTTGAAGGTGCAGAAGGTAAGATCCCCATCCCCAGTTCATTGTGGGCCCCATGTCCAGCGTCCACCTCCATCCACTCTGCAGCTTCCCTCTTTTCGGGCGGGTTGCCGGTTCCGCGGCTGCGAGCCAGATTCCTTTCGCCGCGCCGATAGTCTTTCCACACCATCCAGCTGATGAAGACACGTTTGTGCCCCTTGTCTTTCCCTTCCTGAAGTCAACAATCAACTCCTTGGCCTTGTTCATGTTTTTGTCATGGCAACATCATTTCAGACAATCGAACTCCCTCCCTCTACTTGGTTACCTGTTATTGGTGGCAGTATCAGTGCTTTTAAATATGGTTCGGGACTCGGGTTGCCAACATTCTCACTGCCAAATATGGGATAAACGGTCAGAATACCGGACAAATTCCCGATGGCAATTCGTTGACCGACTCAGCAGTGGCTGAGTGAATGATGAGTTGGCCCGGGTGCTGGACTGCACACAAAGCCCGGCTGGCGGGCCAGCTGAGGAGTTTTGGCCCGAGCGACGTTGCGCGCAAAGTCTGGCGCCCCATCCAACTCATGAACCGATGATCTGCCATGAGAAGGAGGGGTGGTGGTGTCGGAGGTATGCGACCGACGGGGCCACGGGCGAGGCGCTGCTGCTGCTGCACTCCATGGGCTGCACTACGTCGGGACGGCTGAGGCGGGGCCGGACACGGTCCTCCGACCCGACAGCCCCCTCGACCCGAGTAGTAGCTGTCAACTACGGGACAAGAGCAGTCCCGTACGGGACAAACCAATTTAGCACAATATACGGGATGTCCCGGCTAATACGGGACAGCTGGCAACCCAAGGCGGCACAGTGCTGTAGCGGTAGAGTTGCTGCCTTACAGCGCCAGAGATCCAGGTTTGATCCTGACCACGGTTGCTGTCGGTATATTTTCCACGTGGGCTTTCTTCAGATGCTCAGGTTCCCTCCCTCATTCTAAAGACGTGCATGTTTGTAGGTTAATTGGCTTCTGTAAATTGACCCTAGTGTGTAAGATAGAACTAGTGCAAGGATGATTGTTGGTCGACGTGGGCTGAAGGGCCTGTTTGCAAGCTGCATCTCTAAACTAAACTTGAACAAGTCTAGCTACTGTCATGGGTGTGGAGTAGATGAGAAAATTGAGCACACAGCCCTGAGGTGCCTCCTAGCTGATGGAGTACAAGGATGAAGTAATGTTGCCAATTCATACTGATTGAGGTCTAAAAGAGTACATCCTCTGCTATTGAAATGAGATCTTATTCGGAACAAAGAGATTTGAGGATGAATGAGAAGGCTTGACCCTGCAATCCTCTTTCAGATGAATCGTTGAAACAAGGCTCCAGTCGCCTCTTAAATAAACATACGGTGCTGGCTTGAGGAAGGACAGGGAGGTTTATCCAATATTTATCTTTCAATCAAGCGCGGTAAAGCAGATGGCCCAGGCATTATCAAATGGCTGCTCGTGTGCGAATGAAGGAGAAAAAAGTATGGCACTGTGCGTTTGCATACTGTGGCAGTAAATGCACCATTGAACCATTCTGTACACAAAACGCTGCTGCATTCCCTACGTAGCAACAGTGAATACAATTCATACACACCTCACTTGCCCTTCAACACACTGGGACATCTTGAATGGGGTGCGAAAGCCACTGGCAGAATGCTTTGTCAATTCAGCCATGATGGCACATCATGGACAAAAGAAAGATCAGAAAGGGTGGCACGGTGGCGGGCGGTAGAGTTGCTACCATGGGTTACACAAAAAGCTGGAGAAACTCAGCGGGTGCAGCAGCATCTAAGGAGCGAAGGAGATAGGCGACGTTTCGTGTCACCATCTAAATGCTGAAGAAGAGTCTCGACCCGAAACGTCGCCAAGAGTCTGAAGAAGGGTCTCGACCCGAAACGTCGCCTATCTCCTTCGCTCCTTAGATGCTGCTGCACCCGCTGAGTTTCTCCAGCTTTTTGTGTAACCCTCGATTCTCCAGCATCTGCAGTTCCTTCTTTAACACAACAGAGTTGCTGCTATATTTAGTTATTGAACTTTTTCTTATTTTCTCTTCCCCCGTTATGTACTATGTTTATATATTCACATATTCTGTTGTGCTGCAGCAAGTAAGGCTTTCGTTGTCCCATCCGGGACATATGACAATAAAACACTCTCGATATGGCGTCAGAGACCCAGGTTCAATACTGACTATGGCTGCCGTCTGCACGGAGTTTGTACATTCCCTCCTTGTGTCCGCGTGAGATTTCTCCGGGTGCTCCGGTTTCCTCCCGCGCTCCAAGAGAGGTTAATTGACTTCTGTAAAATTGTAAATTGTCCCCAGGGTGTCAGATAGTGCCAGAGTTCACAGGTTGGTGCGGACGCGGTGGGCTGAAGGTACTGTTTCCTCGCTGCATCTCTGAAGTCTAAAGTAAAGTGCTGAAGGATGAATGGAGATTAGATTAGATTAGATTCGATTTTATTATTTGTCATTTGAACCTCAGAGAGGCTCAAACGAAACTCTGTTTCTACAGCCATACAAACAAAACAATTGCTACAAAACATACAAACAAAGCACACAAACATCCATCGCAGTGAATCTCCTCCTCACTGTGATGGAAGGCGAAGTCTTCTCTCTCCCCCGCACCATTTCTCTCCCGATGTCCAAGCCCCAGGCGGGCGCTGGAACGTCCCGCGCCCATTGAGGTCGAGAGGCAATACCTAAAGAAATGGAGAGAGGAATACCTAAAGATATGAAGAGGAAAAAAAGTAAATGAAGACATAAAAATATCCCCTGGGTTAGTTGTATGCTTGAAGAAGAATTATTCCTGAATCTTAGGGCGGCACGGTGGAGGTACAGTTTTTGTACGTTCCCCCCGTGACTGCGTGGGTTTTCTCCGAGATCTTCGGTTTCCTCCTACACCTCATGTTTGTAGGTTAATAGGCTTGGTATACTTGTAAATTGTCCCTAGTGTGTGCAGGGTAGTGTCAATGTGCGGGGATCGCTGGTCGGCGCGGACTCGGTTGGCCAAAGGGCGTGTTTCCGCGCCGTATCTCTAAACCAAACTAAAATTGAGGATTCTATAACCAGAGGGCATCGGATTAAGGTGAGCGGGGAGAGTTTCAAAAGAGGGACTGCAGGCACAACGTCTGCACTCAGGGAGTAGTCTGTATCTGGAATGAGCTACGAGAAAGCGGTTGAAGCAGATACAATTATGACTTTCAAAAGACATTTGAACAGATAATTGGATAGCAAGGATTTAGAGGCCAAATGCAGGAATATGGGAGAAACTCAATTTGGGGGAATGCCAATATGGTCGGCGAGGATAATGGACAATAGATAATAGACAATAGGTGCAGGAGATGGCCATTCAGCCCTTCAAGCCAGCATTGGAATTAAATGTGATCATGGCTGATCATCCACAATCAGTACCCCGTTCCTGCCTTCTCCCCATATCCCCTGACTCCGCTATCTTCGCTAGAGTCCTATCTAGCTCTCTCTTGAAGGTATCCAGAGAACCGGCCTCCACCACCCTCTGAGGCAGAGAATGCCACAGACTCACAACTCTCTGTGTGTAAAAGTGTTTCCTCATCTCCGTTCGAAATGGCTTACCCCTTATTCATAAACTGTGGGCCCCGGTTCTGGACGCCCCCAACATCGGGAACATGATAAGTTGGGTTGAAGGAAGTTTCCATGCATTAGAGCTCTTTGACACTATAACTCTCTGACTAATGATTTATTTCACCCATGGTCTCTGAATGTATGAGGGGTGGATAATATGGATGCTTCAGGGATCCTTTTTCCACGGAACCGGCTGATGGACCAGATGTCCTGCTTCTACCCAGTGTATTTGGAGCTACATCTATCAATAGGGATGCGGGCTAATTTGCAGAGGAGCAAATTGGGCAGCACGGCGCTGCCTCAAAGCGCCAGCGACCGCGGGTTCTGTCTATGTGGAGTTTGCACATTCTCCCCATGGCCGCGTGGGTTTCCTCCAGGTTTAGTTTAGCTTAGTTTAACTTACTTTTGAGATACAGCGCGGAAACAGGCCCTTTGGCCCACCGAGCCCGCTCTGATCAATGATCCCTGCACACTAACACTATCCTTCACATACTGGGAACAATTTACAACCGGACACTCTGGTCTACTGACTCCGTCAGTGCTCCGTCTGATTTTTATTTTCTTCTGGTTGCGAGGGAAATGGATCTGATGCCCTGAGCAGAACATTACTGACACATCAGTGCTCGTGAAATCAGATCTCAGACTCTGCCAAGCATTGACTCCGGTTAATATGTAATAACCTGAATGGTAATACATCCTACTACAGAGTTAAATGTTGTGACACGAGAAAAAAATGCAACCCGTGAATGAAGCCAAATGATTAGTTTAGTTTAATTTATTGTCACATGTACCAAGGTACAGTGAAAAGCTTCAGTTGCATGCTATCCAGTCACCAGAAAGACTATACATGATTATAATTGATCCGTCCACAGACAGCACCCGGAGTCAGGATCGAACTGGTGTCTCTGGCACTGTAAGGCAGCAACCCTACTGCTGCGCCACCGTACCACACATGTGACTGCGGGGGGCAACACAAAATTATCAATGAATATTAATACGGGTGTCAGAGGTTATGGGGAGAAGGCAGGAGAATGGGGTTAGAAGGGAGAAATAGATTAGCCATGATTGAATGACGATGGGCCGAATGGGCCGAATGGCCTAATTGTGCTCCGGTCACTTATGATCTTATGCGTTACGATCGTATAATCTTATGAATATTACTTGCCATGTTCCTTTTCTCCATAGATGCTGCCTGACCCTTTGAGTTACTCCAGCATTTTGTGTCTAACCTCTACATTAATATCGCTATTGGGCTATTAAATCAGAAAGTCCTGGAAATACTCAGCGGGTCAGGCAGCAGCTGTGGAGAGGGAAGCGGAGTGATCATTTTAGGCAGACGTTCCTTCATCAGGGTGTTTGCCTCAGGAGTGAAAACATTATCACAGAACCAAAATCCAAGGAAGGTTCATTGACGAAATGTTTACCCTGTTTTCTCTCGACACATGCTGGCTGCCACAGCTGAGTATTTTCAGAGCTTTCCTTTTTTATCTCAGGTTTCCAGCATCTGCAGTTATTTTTGTGATCTTTGCATTATGGTGGCACTGTGATTAAGCTGTTATTACTGCAGTGGCCTCAACTAATGATTGAGATGTGCTCAAGTATAATCATAGTAGCTGGGTTATTTAAGTTGTTAATAAATAAATCTGGTATAATACACTAAAGTCAGCTCTCCTGATCGATTAGCTTAATCTACTTATGCTTTAAGGAGTGAAATCTTATCTTGCCTCATCTGTATGTGTCTCCAAATGCACAGTGATCACCCCATAACACAAACACTGTCCTACACACATTAGGGACAGTTTACAATCATACCAAGCCAATTAACCTACAAACCTGCACGTCTTTGGAGTGTGGGAGGGAACCAGAGCACCCGGAGAAAACCCACGCAGGTCTCAAAGAGAACGTACAAACTCCATACAGACAGCACCTATAGTCAGGATTGAACCTCGGTCTCTGCCGCTGTAAGGCAGCAACTCTACCGCTGCGCCACCGTGCCGCACACATAACAAATACATACGGGTTTGTTGGTTAAATGTGTTTGGCTCCAATAGATTTATCGCATCGTGGAAATAGGCTCTTGGCCCAACCTGCCCATGCCAACCATCTATGCTTGTTCCACCTGCCTGCATTTGGCCCTCTAAACCTTTCCTATCCATGTACCTGTCCAAATGCTTTTTAAATATTGTAATAGTACCTATCTCAACTCCCTTGTTTGGAAGCTCGTTCCATATACCCACCACCCTCTGAGTGAAATAAATTGCCCCTGAGGGTCCTATTAAATCTTTCAACACCCACCTTAAACCGATGTCCTCTGGTTCTTGATTCCTCTACTCTGAGTAAAAGACTCTGCATTCACCCTACCTATTTCCCTCATGATTTTATACACCTCTATAAGATCACCCTTCAGCCTCCTGACTCCAAGGAATAAAGTCCTAGCTTGCTCAACCTCTCCCAATAGCTCAGGCCCTCAAGTCCTGGCAACATTCTCGTAAATCTCTGCATTCTTTCCAGCTCAACAATATTTCAGCGTCTGAACTTGGATCAATAGGCCAATGGTTGTTCTCTCACTGTCTGCCATTACTCCACCATATCACCTTCTTTTCAACGAAACTCATCCCCGTAACCCTAATTTCGATGAAACTCAGCTCTGATAACTAGTCCAACATGGCTGGTACAGACTCTGTACCTTACTTTATCTACTAAGCAATCCATTGGCTTTGTTTCATCCAGTTCAGTTTCCCACGGTTTAGAGTTTAGTTTAGACTAGGGATAGTTTAGAGACAGCAAGGAAATAGACCCTTTGGCCCACCATGTCCATGCTGACCTTCAATCACCTATTCACACTAGTTCCATGTTAACCCACTTTTGCAAGCCTAGTCTACCAATCTCTCCTTATAGCCCAGGGGCCTTACAATGTTTAGAGGGTGTAGGAAGGAACTGCAAATGCTGGTTGAAACCGAAGATAGACACAAAAAGCTAGAGCAACTCAGCTCATCTCTGGAGAAAAGGAATGGGTGACAAGACCCTTCTTCAGACCTCTCGACCCGAAGAGTCACCTATTCCTTTTCTCCAGAGATGCCTGACCCGCTGAGTGACTCCAGCTTTTTGTGTCTAGCAAGGTTTAGAGGGTTATGGGCCAAGCCCAGGCAGGTGGAACTAGTGTAGATGGGGCAGTTTGGTTGGCTTGGACTAGTTGGGCCCAAGGGCCTAATTCCACGTTCTATGACTTTATGACTTCAGTGCTTCTTAAACTATTTCAGTGTCATTCACCCTTGAGTCTTTATCACAATATTCCATTCACCCTTGACTAAATTCTCTTATGTTCTTTGGTAATTTTCGTTTTATTCTCCCTTGTGTATAATTTTATACCCCATTTATTTTGTCACATGAGCAAAAAACATAAGTTAACTCAGTTCTTAAGTGTTTATTTTAATAAACTTTTTGAACATCCTAAAAATATGTAAAGAAAACTAGGAGTGTGTAAAAATTTAAAAAAGTTTAATTACCACTGGAGTTGGAAAATCATTCGATTAGAACGAAAAAAAAAATCCATTCCAACGTCCAAACACTGGGCTTCAGCCCCATCCTACCCTTTCGGCCTTTGATGAATGCAGTTTTTTTCTTGGAAAACTAGCTCAAATATCCGTTGTCTTCCCTATAATGTTATATTACA
This sequence comes from Raja brachyura, assembly GCA_963514005.1. Next base: position 10,271,883 of record OY740804.1, read on the forward strand.
GTAACTTTGGGAAATATCCTGCGACTTTGAAATAAGAAAACCCAAAGGTAGAGAGAAAAAAACATATTAAATTTCCAGCTCCACTGCCATTAAAACCAATAAGAGCTTACGAACCAGTCTGTAGAAGGGTTTCCTTCGCTCCATAGATGCTGCCTCAACCGCTGAGTTTCTCCAGCATTTTGTCTAACTTTAATGCCAATGCCTTCTTTCAAGTATTAAAAAAAACACATGTATAGGTATCTGAATAAATTAAGTCATTCACCCTTCACTCACCCCCTCTAGTTTCATTAACCCCAATATAATTTCATTCACCCTTGGCTGAACCATTCGCCAGTTTAAGAAGCACTGCTCTAAGTCAACTAGTTTGGGGGTATTAGAGGTGAGTATTGCGTGTTGGATTTGCCAGTGATGCCCAGATGCTGCGTATACATAATAAAAGATCAGCCCTGTTCTAATCTGAGCACTTAATGCACTTGGGATCAATTGGTATTTGTGCTTATTGGAAGCGGCATTATTATGGATGTATTATGGAGATTGCTTGAGTCAGTGCATTTGCAGCATCTGAACTAGAACAGTGTTGATTGTAATCTCTAGTTTGAGTTCACCAAGTGCGAGAGGACAGCTGGTGCATCCTCCAGGATCAGTCATCTGAGTGCAACCAAATGGTAGCACTGATTTCAGTGTCTGTTTCTGGGTCAGCAGAGCCAAAGGCAATTGTGTGAATGAAAGCAGCCTGTTCTCCAGGCTCTCCTGGGGGACTGGGCAATCGAGAACGCCAGACTTTAGTACTGGCCCGAAGATAATCACAAAAAGCTGGAGTAACTCAGCGGAACAGGCAGCATCTCTGGAGAGAAGGAATGGGCGACGTTACTGGTCGAGACCCTTCTGGACATCAGTTTTGCGGAGAACATAGAAACATAGAAACATAGAAACATGGAAAATAGGTGCAGCAGGAGGCCATTCAGCCCTTCGAGCCAGCACCGCCATTCAATGTGATCATGGCTGATCTTCCCCTATCAATAACCCGTGTCTGCCTTCTCCCCATATCCCTTGACTCCACTAGCCCCGAGAGCTCTAACTCTCTCTTAAATCCATCCAGTGACTTGGCCTCCACTGCCCTCTGTGGCAGGGAATTACATAAATTCACAACTCTCTGGGTGAATTTTTTTTTCTCACTTCAGTCTTAAATTACCTCCCCTTTACTCTAAGACTGTGCCCCTGGTTCTGGACTCGCCCAACATTGGGAACATTTTTCCTGCATCTAGCTTGTCCAGTCCTTTTATAATTTTATATGTTTCTATAAGATTCCCCCCTCATCCTTCTAAACTCCAGTGATTACAAGCCTAGTCTTTTCAATCTTTCCTCATATGACAGTCCCGCCAATCCAGGGATCAATCTCATGAACCTACGCCGCACTGCCTCAGTCACAAGGATGTCCTTCCTCAAATTGGGAGACCAAAATTGTACACAATACTCCAGATGTGGCTTACCAGAGCCCTATACAACTGCAGAAGAACAGGTTTCTGTCTCATTGAAAGCGTTCTCACCTCTGCGCCAGAGGTTCGAGGGTTCAAGTCCAACTCTGTGCAGCTCCTGATGGACGAGAAAGTAGTTTCATGGCTGACTATATTTTTATACAGCTCGGAAACAGGCCCTTCGGCCCACCGAGTCCGCACCGACCAGCGATCCCCAACACATTAACAATATCCTACACACACTTGGGACAAGTTACACTTATACCAAGCCAATTAAGCCAATTAACCTACACATCCAGAGAATAATCTCCTGGTCGCGGTGAAAGTACAAACTCTATGCAGATAACTGCAAGGTCAGAAATAAACCCTGTGCTCTGGCATTTCATGGAAGCAGCCCTACCAGCCGCGCCCTTGTGACGCCCTTCCTGGAGTTGGTGAGTCATTGAATCTTCCAACTCAAGTTGACAATGAAGATCTTCATTAGTCTTCCGTAGCTTCATAACAACACCACATTGCCTCCTTTTATATGGTGATCTTTTGAAGAACTCTACATTCTCTGGTTTAGTTTAGAGATACTTTAGTTTCGTTTAGAGACACAGCACGGAACCAGGCCCATCGGCCCACCCAGTCCACGTTGACCTGCGATCCCCACACATTAACACTACCCTACACACACTGGGAACAATTTTACATCATACCAAGCCAATTAATCTGCAAACCTATACGTCTTTAGCGTATTGGAGGAATCCGAAGATCTCAGATAAAACCGACATAGGTCACAGGGAGAACGTACAAACTCTGTACAGACGAGCAACTGTAGTCAGGATCGAACCCGGGTGCCTGGCGCTCTAAGGCAGTAGCTCTACCTTTGCACCACCATGTCTCTCTACTCTCTTGCCCAGAGTAGGAGAATTGAGAACCAGAGGACATATGTATAAAGTGAGGGGGAAAAAGATTTACTAGGAACCTGAGGGGTAATTTTTTCACACAAAGGGTGGTGGGTGTATGGAACGAGCTGCCAGAGGAGGTAGTCGAGGCAGGGACTACTGCAACATTTAAGAAACATTTAGACAAGTACATGGATAGGAAATGTTTGGAAGGATATGGGCCAAAGTAGACAGGATGGGACTATTGTAGATGAGACATGTTGGCCGGTGTGTGCAAGTTGGGCTGGAGGGCCTGTTTCCACACTGTATGAATAAATGAATAAGTTTATTGGCCAAGTATTCACATACAGGGAATTTGCCTTGGTGCTCCACCCGCACGTGACATACAGTGACAGTTAGGAATGACACATAAAACATTAAACATTAATAATAAAACATTATTGATTAAACATGTGGATTAGTTAAAATACCAGAGCAAAAAGAGGCTACAGTTTTTTGGTTATTGAGTAGAGCTACTACTCGTGGGGACAAAGGCTGTCTTTATGTCTGGCTGCGGCAGTTTTGACAGTCCGGAGTCGCCTTCCAGAGGGAAGTGATTCAAAGCGTTTGTGGCCGGGGTGAGAGGGGTCTGAGATGATCTTGCCCGCTCGCTTCCTGGCCCTTGCAGTGTACAGTTCATCAATGGAGGGAAGGTTGCAGCCAATAGCCTTCTCAGCTGATCGGACGATTCGCTGCAGCCTCCAGGTGTCGTGCTTGGTGGCTGAGCCAAACCAAACCAGATGGAGAAGGTGAGGGCAGACTCTACGATGGCCGTGTAGAATTGGACCATCATTGCCTGTGGCAGATTGTGTTTCCTAAGTTGCTACAGGAAGTACATCCTCTGTTGGGCCTTTTTGACTGTGGAGTCGATGGTAGCCCCCCACTTAAGGTCCTTGGAGATGATGACTCCCAGGAACTTAAAAAACTCCACAGATGTGACTGTGGTGTTGTTGATGGTGAGTGGGGTGAGGGGAGGGGGAGCTCTCCTAAAGTCTACTAGCAATTCCACTGTCTTAAGAGCATTGAGCTCCAGGTTGTTGCGATGGCACCAGGACGCCAGCTGTGTCACTTCCTGTCTGTAGGCAGATTCCTTCCCATCCTGGATCAATCCAATCAGGGCTGTGTCATCCGCAAAGTTGAGAAGCTTGACTCTACGAGAAGTATCACTCTAGGACTCTAACTCTGCGCTGTCACACACTACTTGCTGAAAGTGAGGGGTAGAATGTTCTGGATGAAATTGTCGTTACTCTTCTCCTTCAAACCTCTCCTTGAGATGTAGAAAATGGGAATATTGATGTTTCAATTGATGAACCCACATTCCCCTGGAGATTGGAATCAATATAGCTGTCACTATTTTCATGTCTTCATGTGATCACAGTATTAGGGTTCACAGTGTAATTACGGTAATAGTCTTGTGAACCATGGTGTAAATATTTCCCCTTGGTCTTCCTTGTTACACCCGTAGTTGAGAGCTCCTAGAAAAGTCCATGCACTGAACGGAAATCCATGCACGGACCGGCACGGTGGCACAGCAGCAGAGCAACTGCCTTACAGCGCCAGAGACCGGGGTTCGATCCTGACTGTAGCTGCTGTCTGAATGGAGTTTGCACGTTCTCCCCATGACCTGCATGGGTTTTCTCCAAGATCTGCATTTTCCTCCCACACTCCTAAGACGTACAGGTTTGCAGGTCAAATGGCTTGGCCCTAGTGTGTGCGTAGGGTAATGTGAATGCGCGGGGGATCGCTGGCCGGTGCGGACTCGGTGGAACATAAGGTCTGTTTGGAGTTCGTGCTCCAAATGTGATCCACCAAATGACTATCAAGCCCAATTTTAGAGAGAAAGATTTAATGAGAGACGTGAAGCTTCCCCCTTCTGCTTCTGATGCTTGGATGCTATCGTGGAGACAAAAATCAACTTCAGTCAATATGATGAATGCACCTTGGGGAGGCAAGAGTCAGGATATTGGTTCTTCTCAATGACTAATGGGCTCCTTAATGAGGGAAACTTGTCAAAAGTCTGGATATAATGAATTGAATTGGAAGGGATAAATCACATTGACCTCATTTTCTTTGGTTTGCTGTTGGTGGGTTGAACATAGAACGGAACATAGAAGAGCTCAGCGCAGCAACAGGCCCTTCGGCCCACAATGTTTGTGCCAAACACAATGCCAAGTTAAACTGATCTCATCTGCCTGCACATAATCCACGTCCCTGCACTTCCATGTGCCTGCCTAAGACCTTCTTAAATTCCACTATTGTCTCTGCCTCGGGCAGCACGGTGGCGCAGCGGTAGAGGCACTGCCACACAGCGCCAGAGACCCGGGTTCGATCCTGATTACGGGTGCCGCTTGTATGGAGTTTGTACGTTCTCCCCGTGATCTGCGTGGGTTTTCTCCGGGTGCTCTGGTTTCCTCCCGCACTCCAAAGACGTGCATGTCTGTCGGTTAATTGGCTTGGTAACATTGTAAAACTGTCCCCAGTGCATGTCGGATAGTGTTAGTGTGCGGGGATCATAGAAACATAGAAACATAGAAATTAGGTGCAGGAGTAGGCCATTCGGCCCTTCGAGCCTGCACCGCCATTCAATATGATCATGGCTGATCATCCAACTCAGTATCCCGTACCTGCCTTCTCTCAATACCCTCTGATCCCCTTAGCCACAAGGGCCACATCTAACTCCCTCTTAAATATAGCCAATGAACTGGCCTCAACTACCCTCTGTGGCAGAGAGTTCCAGAGACCCATCACTCTCTGTGTGAAAAAATTCCTTCTCATCTCGGTCATCTCATCTCATCTTCCTGCATCTAGCCTGTCCAACCCCTTAAGAATTTTGTAAGTTTCTATAAGATCCCCTCTCAATCTCCTAAATTCTAGAGAGTATAAACCGAGTCTATGCAGTCTTTGTTCATAAGACAGTCCTGACATCCCAGGAATCAGTCTGGTGAACCTTCTCTGCACTCCCTCTATGGCAATAATGTCCTTCCTCAGATTTGGAGACCAGAACTGTACGCAATACTCCAGGTGTGATCTCACCAAGACCCTATACAACTGAAGTAGAACCTCCCTGCTCCTATACTCAAATCCTTTTGCTATGAATCGCTGGGTAGGATAGTGTTGGTGTGTGGGGATCGCTGGTCAGCGCGGACTAAGTGGGCCAAAGGGCATGTATTCCCGCTGTGACTCTAAACAAAACCTTCACCACCATGCCTGGCAATTCATTCCAGACCCACACCACTGTGTGTGTAAAAGACTTGTCCCACACATATCCATTAAACTTTCCCATTCACACCTTATAGCTCTTCCCTCTGGTGTTGGATATTTCCACCCTGGGGAAAAAGGTTCTGAAGGTATTGGGGTAAACGTACTCTCAAAATACATTCACCGTGGAGTTTTAACCTTAACCCTAAGAAATTAGAGAAACAAAAGGCCTTGTGGTCCTTTGAGTCTGTTCAGTAACTCAAGGCCAACTTACCTCAACGTTATTTGTCTCATATCCTTTCGATACTAAAACAGCAAAGGTATGAACGCGTTTAAGGATGGAGCATCTATTGGCCTCTGCAATAAAGAATTCCAAAGTGTTGCAGCTTTTGAATTTAAACAAAATTCTTTTCATCTCAATCCTAAATATTTGATCCCTTACAATGAGGCAAGGTCTCTTCTTCTGGATTCTGCAGCAAGAGAACGCAATCCCTTAAACCCCTGTCTCACGGTGCGAGTTGTCCCACGATGGACCCCGAGTTTTTACTCACGGTAATCACGTACAATCACCGTAGCGGGAACGTCGGAACTCGCGCGAGCAACTTAGCGACTCGTGGCGCTAGCGGCAGGTACCCGTGAAACTTGTTAACATGTTTGATGTTTTCCACGAGTCAAATTTACTGTTCAAGTTAAAAATTGAAACGTTTCAACTCGTTGTAATAACGTAGTGGCCCGTGCGTTTACCTTAGTGAGTCGTGAGTCTACCGTGGGAACTCTTTAACTCAGCGGGCAGGCAGCATCTCTGGAGAGAAGGAATGGGTGACGGGTGACATTTCCAAATTTCTCCAGCCCCATGTGTTCACTTTCTGTCAACCAGCATCTGCCCTTTCTTGTGTGTGACATTATTTGTATCCGTGGCAGTTGATTGTCGCTCCCTCCAGTTTCCCAGGGGGTCGGGACGGGACTGGAGTTGGGAGGGACAGGTGGGGGGGGGGGCGTAGTGTTTCACTAAATGCTTTAAATAAACTTTAAGTTATAGATTATGGGCAATTTTAAGTTGAGTATGGACAAATCCAACGAACCACACTACATTATTCTTGAATAGATAACTTTGAATTTGTGATTTTTTAAAAAGGAACCAACACCTACAGTGCCTTGTGTCTTGGCAATTCATGATTCTCCACGCTGGGCAGAGAATGGGATTTGTAAGCGGCTAACTTCATTCTAAAACTTGGAATGTCACATTGGCGGCGCAGCAGTAGAGTTGCTGCCTCACAGCGCCAGAGACCCGAGTTCAATCCCGACGACTGGTGCTGTCCGTACGGAGTTTGCACGTTCTCCCAGTGACCATGTAGATTTTGTCCGGGTGCTCCAGTTTCCTCCCACATTCCAAAGACGTGCAGGTTTGTATGTTAATTGTCGTCTGTAAATTGCCTCGCAGTGTGTAGGATGGAACTAGTGTCCGGGTGATTGTGGTCAGCATGGGCTCGATGGGCCGAAGGGCCTGTTTCCACACTGTATCTAAACTAACTAAAGGCCCTGTAGAAGAGTCCCGACCCGAAACGTCAACTATCCATTTTCTCCAGAGATGCTGCCTGACCCGTTGAGTTAATCCAACACTCTGTGACATTTTGTCATAAGTTAAAAGCTTCAACCCTTTCTTGAGGAATGGGAATTAGGGGAAGCAGTAGGAAATATGTTGCTTGGCATTTACAATAAATAGATTAGTCAGTACAGTAATTATTAAGTCAAAGGTACAGTTATGTAAGTGCAACTGCGGTAGAAGTGAGGAGAGGGGTGGGGTAATCAGGGGAACAAATGTATAATTAGCCGATCTGGAAAACGAGCAGGACGAATGGACGAGGGTTTGTTTGATGCCCAACACAAAATGCTGGAGTAACTTGGCGGGTCAGGCAGCAACTCTGGAGAGAAGGAATAGGTGACTTTTCAGGTCGAGATCCTTCTTCAGAAGACGAGCCCTGATCCGAAACGTCACCTATCCACGTTCTCCAGAGATGTTACCTGGCCCGCGTTGTTACTCCAGCTTGTTGCGTCTGCCTTCCGTCTAAAGCCTTGTGATCGTCGCCAACGTGAAGATGGTGCGAAGCCCCTACGCCTGGTGCAATGTGCGGGGGAGCTGGAGAGGGGAGGGAAGGGGTCACACACATGGCCGGGAAGCAGAGGGGTGGGTGTGGGGGTGGCGACAGACAGGGCGATGGAGAAAGACAGAAATACCGACGTGCAAAGGAGACCTACAATAGCGCATGATCTCTCTCGCGTTATGGCGGGCAATTGTCGCCTGCCTGCTGTTTCTGACCCTAAAGCCTTGGGATCGTTGCCCTTCGTGTTGGCGTGGAGGGGGAGGTGGGTATTGTGCTGTTTGATCGCCCCCTGCTATCCCAGGGACAGGGAGACACAGTGGCTTTTGAGACTGGTGGGCAATCACTACTAAAGTGTCTGCCCACACAGTCAGTACTCCTCTCCTACCCTTGTCTCCCGCACTAAGATCATCCCGCAGAGAATGATCCCAGCCTAACCCAAGAGCCTTGTCACCCCAGACCGATTAATGACGCCCGCGCACCACTTACGCCTGGGCACCAAAGTAGCTCAGGAGGCGAACCCTGAGCTCCGTCTCCCAATGATCTGATGTGCAACTGATGTGAAAGAACAGCAACTGCGGCCGGCCGGCTGGCGCCCGGCATGGCCTTCTCACACCCTCACACACTCACCTTCATTCACAGTTGGCTCAAGAGTAATGGGAGAGGAACTTGGTAACTCGGGAGAGGAACTTGGAACATCGCAGAAATGACATGCCCGTGGGAACTCGGTTAAACACTTGAACATAAACTTGGAATCTCATACATAACCACGAGTCTGTTTTTTATCTTTCACTTGGGGTCACTCGTGGGTGGACTCGCACCGTGAGAAAGGGCCATTAGGATCTGAGATAGACACAAAATGCTGGAGTAACTCAGCGGGTCAGGCAGCATCTCTGCAGAGAAGGAATGGGTGGCGTTTCGGATCAAGACCCTTCTTCAGACTGAGGGGAGACGGGCACTAGAGATATGGAAGGGTAAAGGTGTGAAAACCACAGATCAAAGCGGATGATGATAAGGAAATGTAGAATGGTTCATTGTTAGCTGAAGGAAAGTCGACAATGCGGCGTATAATCAGTAATATTTAAACAGGAGAATGGTAGAACTAGTCGGAGAACTAGGATGGGGGAGGGACAGAGTGAGAGGGAAAGCAAGGGTTACGTGAAGTTAGAGAAACCCTAATTCATACCGTTGGGTTATCAGCTGCCCAAGCGAAATATGAGATTCCGTTCCTCCAATTTGCGTTGGGCCTCACTATGGCCCACTCAGGAAAAATGAGATGACCTCTCGTTCTATATAAACTCTAGTGATTAAAGGCCCATCTTTCTCAGCCCACCCGCAGACAAGGCCGCAGTCTCAGTCTAAGCATCTCAAATGACCACAGATAATTTACGGCCTGTCGTGTCACAAAGTATAAGCTTTATCCAGTTGGTATTTATTGGGACAATGATGGTGAGATCATGGCGTACATTTTATCTGCATGTATAAATGCAGATCTGTCTCCTCAAATCCTGGTGAACTTCTACCGCTGCACCATCGAGAGCATCCTTACCAACTGCACCACAGTTTGGTATGGCAACTGCTCTGTCTCCGACCGGAAGGCATTGCAGAGGGTGGTGAAAATTGCCCAACGCATCACCGGTTCCTCGCTCCCCTCCATTGAGTCTGTCCAAAGCAAGCGTTGTCTGCGGAGGGCACTCAGCATCGCCAAGGACCTCTCTCACCCCAACCATGGACTGTTTACCCTCCTACCATCCGGGAGGCGCCACAGGTCTCTCCGTTGCCGAACCAGCAGGTCCAGGAACAGCTTCTTTCCGGCGGCTGTCACGCTACTCAACAACGTACCTCGGTGACTGCCAATCACCCCCCCCCCCCCCGGACACTTATTGTTATTTATTCAAATCATTTGCTGTGTCGCTCTTCCAGGGAGATGCTAAATGCATTTTGTTGTCTCTGTACTGTACACTGACAATGACAATTAAAATTGAATCTGAATCTGAATCTGAATCTGAATCTGAATCTAAAACTCTTGCAGTTTGTGGTGAGGAAAGAATATGCCATTGATTACAAATTGCCAAAGCATCCCTGATGCTGGAGTATCTCAGCGGGACAGGCAGCAACTCAGGATAGAAGGGATGGGTGACGTTTCGGGTCGAGACCCTTCCTCAGTCTGAAGAAGGGTCTCGACCCGAAACCTCACCCATTCCTCCTATCCAGAGATGCTGCCAGTCCCGCTGAGTTACTCCAGCATTTTATGCCAAACTTCAATGTAAACCAGCTTCTGCAGTTCCTTCCTACAAAAATCATCCCTGATAATTGGCACTTACCAGGCAGTAGCGTTGACAAGGTCAAGACTTGCACTGAACTGCCATCCTCAAGTTACAAATGGCCAGCTTATGGACAACCCAGCTCGCATAGTATTAGGGGGTACATAAAAGGCTGGAGAAACTCAGCGGATGCAGCAGCATCTAAGGAGCGAAGGAGATAGGCAACGTTTCGGGCCGAAACCCTTCTTAATCCCATAGTATTAGATTCAATACCCAGACTTATGTTTGTCCCTACGAACAGGAGAACTAGTTTCCTCTCTTTCCTCTCTCCCCTATGAGTACACAGAGTGGCACAGCACCACAGTGGTGGAATTACTGCCTTGCAGCACCAGGGACCCAGGTTCGATCCTGACTATGTGCTCTCTGTGCGAAGTTTGTACGTTCTCCCTGTGACCGCATGGGTTTCCTCCGGGTGCTCCGGTTTCCTCCCACACTCCAAAGACGTGCAGATTTGTAGGTTCATTGGCTTGTAATTGGAAATTGTCCCTCGTGTGTGTAGGATAGAACTAGTGTCCCGGTGATCGCCGATCGGCGCAGATTCAGTGGACCGAAGGGCGTGTTTCCTCGCTGTATCTCTAAACTAAACTCAAAACTAAAGACAGGTTGAATAAGTGCTAAATCCGAGGACAAATGCTTAACATTGCCACTGAGCAATGAGTAGTTTAGTTTATTGTCACGTGTACCGAGGTACAGTCAAAAGTTTTTGTTGCGTGCTAAGCAGTCAGCAGAAAGACAATACATGATTTCAATCACGCCGTCCACAGTGTACAGATACATGATCAGGGAATAATGTTTAGTGCAAGATAAAGTCCAGTAAATTCCAATTAAAGATAGTACGAGGGTCTCCACTGAGGTAGTTAGTAGCTCAGGACTGTTGGTGGTTGGTCGGATGGTTCAGTTGCCCGATAACAGCTGGGAAGAAATTGCCCCTGAAAATATGGTGCAGAAAGGAGATTGTGAACCTGTCAAATTTTCCTTTACTAGTACACTTTAATATTCACCTGCTGTCCTCCTGCACAGTAAATCTTTTAGTTTATAAGGTGCATTGTTAATAGTACAATTGAGTTGTGAAAGTGTGCTGGAAAGATATACCAGCACAGCGGATGCCCAGACAAGGGATATATTGTGGGTACACAAAAGGCTGGAGAAACTCAGCGGGTGCAGCAGCATCTAAGGAGCGAAGGAGATAGGCGATGTTTTGGGTCGAGACCCTTCTTCGGGGATATGTTGTGATCAAAGATTAAATATGAAAAGTGTGCAGGAAGGAACTGCAGATGCTGGTTTACACCAAAGATAGACACGATATTCCAGAGTAACTCAGTGGGACAGGCAGCTTCTCTGGATAGAAAGAATGGGTGATGTTTCAGGTCGAGACCCTTCTGAGAAACATTAGAGAAACAAGGAACTGCCGTTGTTAGTTTACAAAAGGAGACACAAAATGCTAGTGTTAAAGGCCTGTCCCACTGTAGGAGTTCTCACGAGTTTCCCCTGATTCAAAATTGGAGAATTACGGTAATGGCCGCTCGTAGGTACTCGGGGCTCTCGTGGACATTTTTCAACATGTTGAAAAAACGTCACGAGCTTACCGCGTTTCCCGAGTACCCGCCGTTAGCGTTACGAGCCGCTAAGAGACATCCTGAGCTCCGACGTACCGCTACGTACATTCTACGTACTTACCACGAGTTTGATTTTTTTTAAACTCGGGAGAGCTCTTGGGTAAAGTCGTATCGTGGGACAGCCCCTTAACTCAGTGGGACAAGCAGCATCTCTGTAGAAATGGATAAGTGACATTTCGGGTCGGGACCCTTCTTCAGTGTCAGTGTGTAGACTCTTGAATCCCCAAAACCCCAGGACTCCACTATTCATAAGAGGCTGTGCAGAATCAAAAATGTAACTTCGCTTTAAAATTGATTTTGCGTTCAAAACCAGACAAGATTTTGCCTGCTTGCTGCACTCCATGAGCCCCACGTTTAGGTCGGCACAGTGGCGCAGGAGTAGAGTTGCTGCCTTACAGCGCCAGAGACCGGGGTTCAATCCTGACTGCGGGCGCTGTCTGGACTGAGTTTGTACGTTCATCCCCATGACCACGTGAGTTTCCTCTGGGTGCTCCGGTTTCCTCCCCACACTCCAAAGACCTGCAGGATTGTAGGTTAATTGGCTTTGGTTGAAATTGTAAATTGTCCCCAGTGTGTGTAGGATAGTGCCAGTATACGGGGTGATCGCTGGTCGGCGCAGATTCGGTGTGCCAGAGTGCCTGCCTCTGCCCCGTGTCTCTAAAGTCTATAGTCTAATGTCTAAATTTCAGAAGGTAATTGAAGGGAGACATAAAAGAAGTGAAGTGGGTGCATGTGTGAATGATATTGCAACTGATAGGTGCAGTGCCATGTACGAGAGAGGGAAACAAATTAAGTGTCAGATTTCAACTGCTCATAAATCTATCTCTAGGCCATAAAGCCCAAAGGCAAAAGAAACCAAACTCTGATACGGGAAGACTAACAGTGTTGAGGATATTGAAATAGAACAATGTCAAATATAATTGAGCGTACCTTCGTGAAATGATGGAACTGAAACGCAAATAGCTGCAGTCAAACTCTGGGGAGCATTGACAGATGAGTGAAATTGTCACATGGAGAACAGATGAAACTTAAAGCAGAGAGGTGTGAAGTGTTGCATCTTGATACGAGGAATGACAAAAGAATATGTAAACCAGCTGGTATACCTTGCTATGAGGTGAGGGACGGAAACACTTTGGGCTTTGTGTACACACGTTATTGACAGGAAGAGAATATAGAAACATTGAAAATAGGTGCAGGAGTAGGCCATTGTGTGAAAGACATCTTCTAGATGAGCTGGGACGCATCCTCAGTGATGTGACCTGGGGTCATCGGGTGTTTCGGGTCTCACAACATCAGACACCCTCGCCCACGCGACCCAGCCGGGGTTGATCAAGCCCCAACTTGCGTCCCAGCAGCAACCGCCCACGGATCAGCCATCTGAATCCAAAGCCACCGAGTGGCTTTCTCTGCGGCGTCGCTTGTGGATTGAATGGCCCTCTTCTTTGCCAGCCCCGTAAAGCCCAACTGGGTGAGGACTTTGCATAGTGAGCGTCCTGCAAAGCCTCTAGTGAGACTGCGGTGGCGCGACTCAAGTTGCAGCGGCCCCTACAGCCTGTCTGTCTTTTTAAAATTTTTTTGTCTAGTTAAATGTAGTTGTTTCCGGTTTTTTTTGTATTGTCTCTAATTGTGTATATGTGGGGGGTGGGGGAGGGAGGGGAAAACTTTTAAAATCTCTTCCCTGCACGGGAGACCCGACCTTTCCCCTGTCGGGTCTCCGTTGTCGTTGGGGCCTAGCACCGTGGAGTGTCCTCCGACCGGGACGACCTGGGGGCTCCAGTCACTGAGCCTGCGGAGCTGCGAGCTTACCATCGTGGGGCTGGCCGGCCTCGGAGCGTGGGGAGCGGTGGTGGCTCGCTGCTGCGGCCCGACTCCGGAGCTCCAGCTCCAGATTACTGCCGGTGGACTGTCGGGATATCGGGAGCTCGCGGGTCCGGGTGGGAGACCGCTTTCCGTAGCTCCTGCAACGCAACATCTCCCGCTCGTGTCGCAGGGTTGGATCGATCCGGAGTGGGGCCGTACATCGCCCGACGCAGCTTCAATGGCCGTGGGACATTCCAGCACCCACCGGGGGCTCCAACTTTGCGATTTATGGGCCTAGAGCGCGGCCTCAATTACCGTGGGACTTAACATTGCCCGCCTGGGGCTTGGACCTCGGGAGAGAAATGGTGCGGGGGAGGGAGAAGACTTTGCCTTCCATCACAGTGAGGAGGAGATTCACTGTGATGGATGTTTATGTAAATGAATTGTTTGTATATTTTGTAGGAATTGTTTTGTTTGTATAGCTGTAGAAACAGAGTTTCGTTTGAGCGCCTCTGAGGTTCGAATGACAAATAATAAAATCTAATCTGAACTACAGCCCACCTCTATGGACTCATAGTATGTCTTCCAGCCTCTGTCCTGGCACATCTCCGCCAGTTCCTGGTACTTTGCGCGCCTCCTCTCATTAGCCTCTTCAATACGCCCTTCCCAGGGCACTGTCACTTCCAGAATGATCAGCTGTTTTGTCACTTCGGAGGTGATGGTCATGTCTGGCCGGAGTGATGTTGCTGTGATGTGCTGTGGAAACTTCAGCTGTTTGCCCAGATCGGCGTGCAGCTGCCAGTCAGTGGCTGTGTAGAGGAGGCCCGTCCTTGTTTTTGGTTGTGATCGGGGCTTCTCTCCAGCTTTGACAAAAGTGATTGAATTCTTTGGGGCGTGGTGGTGTTTGCTGTTACCGATGGCAGTGGCTATGCTCTCAGCAACCACCTTGAGCACCTGGTCATGCCGCCACCGGTAGCGACCTTCCCCAAGAGACTTTGGGCAGCTGCTGAGGAGATGTTCTAATGATCCTCTTCCAGAGCAAAGTGGGCAGGAAGGTGCCTCGCTCTTGCCCCAGACGTGGAGGTTTGCTGGACTTGGTAGGGCATCGTAGACAGCTTGGACAAGGAACCGGACGCGCTGGAAGTCTGCCTGCATGATGTTTGACCAGGTAATCCTGCGCTGCGGTATGCTCTCCCACCTTGTCCACGCTCCCTGCTGCCTGAGCCCCACCGTCCTGCTCACACGCTCTTCCTCCACACCTGCTTGGACCTCTTCCTGGATTAGATGGTGTCTCTCCTTGCCCTGGGCCTTGCCAACCAGTGTCTTAGGGAAGTATCCCAAACCCGCTCTGCCAGTTGCCATGACTCCCACCAATGCCTTTTGCCTTAGGCGTGACTCTACCACCTCCACTGCTTTCGCCGCCCTCCATTTCCTCCCTGTTCTCACCTCGATGCCAGCCGATGACACCTTCTGGTCCCTGGAGTCCCTGTACTGCAGTGCCTCTCTTGTTCGCGCCACCATAACCTCTTCCGTGAGGCCACTGAATGGGAGCTGCAAGATGTTACTGGTCCCATACAGTGCAGCACTGTAGAGGCTGCGGGGAAGGCCAAGCCACCTGCGGAGAAAGCCACTGACCTTCCTTTCGAGGGACTCAACTGTGGTCAATGGGACAGCATAAACCAGCAGAGGCCACAGGACTCGGGGCAGGATGGAATGCTGATAGTTCCAGGCCTTGAATCTGCCTGGCAGACCTGACTTGTCGATTTTGGTGAGCCAAAGGCTTCAAGGTCTTTGATGGACTTTTGAATGGCCGCAGAGTCTTTCAGAGTTGCGTCAAAAACCTTCCCCAAGCTCTTGACAGGTTGCTCAGTGATGGAGGGAATGGCAGTTCCGGACAGTAAGAAGAGGAATCTGTCAGTCACCTTCCACTTCTTCAGCACCATGGACCTTGACTTCGTTGGCTTGAAACTCATCCTTGCCCAGGTGACAAGTTTCTCAAGACCTTGTAGGATCCACCTACTTCCTGGGACCGATGTGGTGGTGATGGTAAGGTCGTCCATAAACGTTCTAATTGGGGGCTGCCGCACACCAGACTTGGTTAGGGGGCCTCTGCATTCCACCTCGGCTGACCTGGCCACCATGTTCATGGCAAGAGCAAAAAGAATAACAGAAATGGTGCATCCCATAATTATTCCTTTTCCAAGCCGATGCAGGTCTGATGTTTCTGACCCAGGTCACCCTCAGCCTGAAATTATGGTAATAATCCAGGATCAGGTCCTTGATCCTGCTGGGAACATGGTGTTGGTGCAGTGCAAGCTCAACCAGTTTGTGCGGTATGGACCCATAGGCATTGGCGAGGTCCAACCACAGAACAACTAGGTCGCCTCTGTTTTCATGGGCTTCTCTAATGAGCTGCGTGACTACTCCGGTGTGCTCCACGCAGCCGGGAACTCCCGGAATCCCACCCTTCTGTGCTGAGGGGTCGATGAAGCTGTTTTTGAGGAGAAGCTCAGTTAATCTTCGGGAGACAATGCTGAAAAACACCTTCCCTTCAACGCTCAGCAGCGAGATTGACCGAAACTGATTCTTTGAGTTTTCCTCTTTTGGGATCCAAACTCCCTCAGCGCACCTCCACTGGTCAGCAACTCTCCCCCTTCGCCATACCACCTTCAACATCTTCCAAAGGTGTCGAAGGAGCTCTGGGCAGCGCTTGTACACTATGTATGGTACGCCACTAGGGCCTGGAGCAGAGGCTGAGCGTGCCACCTTGAGGATCTCCTCAACCTCCTTCAGACTCGGCTCCCTCAGATTGAACTCTGTTGTTGGGGGGCGCTGGGATGATGAGAGCTTTGTTGGGTTTGAGCTCCAGTTCCCTCATTGGATCGCTCAGGGTGCCATGGAGGAAGCAATTTACTTCACCTGTTGAGCACATGAGGTGGCCACTGCGCTTGGCCACGAGTAATCGCCTGGTAAAGCCAAAGGGATTGGAAATGAAGGCAGCTCGCTTCCTAGCTCTCTCTCTTCCTCTTCTCCTGTGCCACTCTGCTCTGCGGAGGGTCATAAGTCTTTTCCTTAGGATGTTTCGTAGTTCGGCATTCAGCCCTTCGAGCCAGCACCGCCATTCAATATAATCATGGCTGATCTTTCAGAATCAGTTCCCCGTTCCTGCTTTCTTCCCGTATCCCTTGATTCCGTTGGCCCTAAGAGCTAAATCCAACTCTCTCTTGAAAACATCCAGTGAATTGGCCTCCACTGCCTTCCGCGGCAGAGAATTCCACCAGGACTAACCAATCCAAGTTCAAAGAGATTTACTCGGTACGGTGACGCAGTGGTAGAGTTGCTGCCTTACAGCGCCAGAGACCCAGGTTCGACCCTGACTACGGATGCTCTCTGTACGGAGATTGTACCTCCTGTGACCGCGTGGGTTTCCTCCTGGTGCACCGGTTTCCTTTCACACTCGCAGGACGTGCAGGTTTGTAGGTTAATTGATTCGGCGAAAAGAAAACTGTAAAATTTCCCCTAGTGCGTAGGATAGTGGTAGTGTATGGAGGTCGCTGGTCGTCGCGGACTCGGTGGGCCGAAGGGCCTGTTTCTGCGCTGCATCTCTGAAGATTAAAGTCTCAGGAGAGCCTGATCTGGAGAGAGGAATGTTAGAGCAGGGGCATTGCCCTGGGAAAATGTAAGTGGATGAATATAAAGAGTGTAGGAAGTAACTGCAGATGTTGGTTTACACCGAAGATAGACGAAAAAATGCTGCAGTAACTCAGTGGATCAGGCAGCATCTCCGGAGAAAATCAACAGGTGACGTTTCGGGTCGAGAGCCTTCTTCAGACTGAGCGTCAGGGGAGGGGGAAACTAGAGGTATGAAAAGGTCTGAAGAGCGAAAGGTATGAAAATAATAAAAATAATAATAACATCTTTTATGGTCATTACACATAAGTGCAACGAGATTTGGTTTGCAACTTCCATCCGATGTCATAACTTAAACAACTAATAACATTTAGGTTTCGATACCTCGAGAACAAGGATTGTAAAAAGAACATTAGGACAGTAAAACAGTCAAAACAGACTAAAGTGTAGAGGGTTACACAAAAAGCTGGAGAAACTCAGCGGGTGCAGCAGCATCTAAGGAGCGAAGGAGATAGGCGACGTTTCGGGTCGAGACCCTTCTTCAGACTGGTCAGAAGAACTAAAGTGTAGATGTGTCTGTGCGACGTGAAGACCAAATCAAAGCCAGCACTCCATCTACACTTCACGCTGCCTCAGCAAGGCTACCAGCACAATCAAGGCTCGACCCAAAATATCGCCTAGTCCTTTTCTCCAGAGATGCCGCCTGACCCGCTGAGTTACTCCAGCATTTTGTCTCTATCTTCAATGGAAGGGAGGTTGGTTTGTGTGACGGATTGGGCTGCATCCACAACTCCTTGCAATGAAGAACATTGGGCGAAACCCCGTATGAAGGCACAGCAAGGAATCCCGTCAAACCTAGACACTGCCCCAAGGGAAAGAAGGTTTCGTTCAACACTGTTGATGCAGATGAATAAAAATTTTCATTAGAGAAAGAGAGAAGGCATATCAAATAACATCACTAATGAGCTCTTTATTGCCGGGGAAATCCCATTTCAAGCACGACACATGGGTTCCCAGTGAAAAGGTCAGTGCTTGTGTCTTGTACATAATTACAAGCTAATCAGCCAGTTGAAGCGTGTAAATGAAAGTGGAAAAGCTGCAAATGCTGGAAACCTAAAATAGACTTTGGCAATACCGGAGACACACAGCAGGTTCGGCAGCATCTGCGGAAAATGAAGCAGAATTATGGGAGGCACAGCGACGCAGCGTTGGATTTGTGGCCTCATAGGGCCAGGGACCCGTGTTCGATCCTCACCATGGGTGCTGTCTGTGAGTTTGCACGTTCTCCCTGGGGCCACGTGGGTTTCCTCCGGGCGCTCCGGTTTCCTCCCAAACCCCAAAGACGTGCAGATTTTTAGCTTAATTGGCCTCTGGAAATTGCCCCTCTGGGGTGTAGGGAGTGGATGTAAAAGTGAGTTAACGCAGAACTAGTGTGAATGGGAGAACCCCATACGGACAGCACCCGCAGTCAGGATCGAACCTGGGACTCTGGCGCTGTAAGGCAGCAACTCTGACAAAGCAATAAGATTTAGTGCAAGATAAAGCCAGTAAATTCCAATCAAAGATAGTCAGAGGGTCACCAATGTGGTAGTTAGTAGTTCAGGACTGCTCTTTAGTTGTGGTAGGATGATTCAGGTGCCTGGTAACAGCTGGGAAGAAACTGTCACTGAATTTGGAAGGTAGACAAAAGTACTGGAGAAACTCAACGGGTGCGGCAGCATCTATGGAGCGAAGGAAATAGGCAACGTTTCGTGTCGAAACCCTTCTTCAGACTTTGGAGGTGTGCGTTATTCACACTTAGGGGAAAAGGTATGGTGTGGGCCAAGGGGCCTGTTCTTGAGCTGTAAGGGCCTGTCCCACCAGCATGCAACTCCATGCGATGAGCGCGACCTAACGTGGTCGCTTGAGCCGTCCGGCGTCGCGGGCCCGGTCCCACTTCGATCGCCGGAGCCGTGCGGAATTGTGCGGAGTTCGTCCCGAAAATCGCGCGGGGCTCCAATAAACTGACTGTACAAAAATTCCGCGCGGCAACGGCTTGTCGGCTCGCAGTCGCCTCGACGCACTACACACCTCCTCGACGTCGTGCCTCCATGACCCTCTCTGTAGGTGCCTCCGTGACCCTCTATGTGTGTTGCTCCATGGCCCTCTGTGTGTGTGCCTCTGTGCCCCTCTCTGTGTGCCCCTCTCTGTCCTGGCGAACTTACCTTAAGACTTCGCTCCAAGTTCGCCTCACTTTGCGCAGCGTTGCGCCACTCACCCGACCTCCGCGCGGCCCTTGCTGCCGGTTTGGTCGCGCTTGCCGCATGCAGGCGCATGCTGGTGGGAACGGCCCCTGTACAGGGGATCACCCGACCGTTTGATCGCGCTCATCGCATGGAGTCGGATGCTGGTGGGACAGGCCCTTTACTCTTCTAGATTATGTTCAACGCTATCAGATTAAATTCCATGGTGAGATCTGGGACAAAAGCGAAGAGAGAGCCAGCTGTATTACCTTGTGTAATTGCACCAATCCCATCGACACCTTGTCTCAGCTTCCCGCATTAACAGCACACATGAATGTTCAGCTACTCTGGATTATTGACTGCGGGAGTTTCTCTTTATGGGAGTTCATTCTGAGAGATGAATTGATTACCCTTTCACTTTGTTACCGCCAAGATCCATCAATTTTACAATCAATGTGACTGAGGGGAATTTGAATGTCACTTGATACAGAAAGAAGCCTTCTCTCCTTTTACCCCCCGAGCCTCTTATTTTTGGCTTTGATTTTAGTTTAGTTTCGAGATGCTGACCGGAAACAGGCCCTTCGGCCCACCGAGTCCGTGGCGACCGGCGATCCCCGCACACTAACACTATCCTACACGTACTTGGGATGATTTACAATTTCACAGAAGCCAACCAACCTACAAACCTGCACGTGTTTGGAGCGTGAGAGGATACTGGAGATCCCGGAGAAACCCCACGCAGGTCACGGGGACAAATCACCTACGTACAGACAGCACCCGTGGTCAGGATTAAACCCGGGTCCCTGGCGCTGTAACGCCCCTGTCCCACTTACGAAACCTGAACGGAAACCTCTGGAGACTTTGCGCTCCACACAAGGTTTCCGTCCGGTTCCCAGAGGTTCCCGGAGGTTTTTGTCCTCCGGCGGCCACCTTCAACTAGCATCTCAACCGGCTTCGACTAAAAAATTACCGATTTTTAAAACGGAAACCACTTTCGACCATTAGGGAGACTGACAAAACCCTCCAGGAACCTCCGGGAACCGCACGGAAACCTTGTGTGGGGCGCAAAGTCTCCAGAGGTTTCCATTCAGGTTTCCTAAGTGGGACAGGGGCATAAGGTAGCAACTCTACCGCTACGCAACCTGGTCTTCTTACCTGAAGACATGAAATGCTGAATCACCTATTCCTACATATCTATGTTTCTACAGCACATTGAGCATTGTTGACATTGGATGAATTTCAAGGCAATTTGGTGTTGGTCATGTAACATCTAGCTTCTCTGAGCTTCAAAGGTCGAACAGAGAACGAGAAAAATAAGGATTGATTCTCCCAGAGCAGAGAAGGGAAAGGGGAGATTTACAAGAGCAGTTCAAAGTTAGATTGATCCTTAATAGAATAAATGTGGTGAAACAGTATCCACTTGCATGAGCATTCAAACACCCTCTGGCGAAAGGAATTACTCATCATCTTACCCTGGGATAAATGTTCCGACTGCCTACCTTACCAATGTCTTTCATAATTTTACTGACTTCTATTGTATCCCCTCAACCTCTGACATTCCAGAGAAATTAATCCAAGTTTAACGAACAACCCAAATTTGATTTATGGAGTTTCTTCCCTCAACAGTTCACCAAGGTGCCTTCTTTGCTGATAATAAAAGACTATCCTTAATAGAATAAATGGTGTTCACGATGACGCAGCATTAGAGTTGCTGCCTTAAGGGCCTGTCCCACCAGCATGCGATTGCATGAATCTACCGCGACCAAACATGTACAGCACCAGGCTTGAGGCGTACGGCCGCACGGGTCCGGTTCCACTTCGAACCGCGGAGGCGTATGGAGTTGCGCGGGGCTGGTCCCGACATCATACTCAACAATCAGCTGGGCAGGAGGCGGGCCGACAGAATTTGGACGTCGCATGGCGTTGGGCGGTGACGTCATCGCGCAATGCCACGCGCTAGGCGTACGCTGCATACGATGTCAAGACGCTGCGTACGATGTCAAGATGCTGCGTACGCCGTCATGACGTTGCGTACACCCTCAACGCGCCTGCGGGCCGACAGGCCGTTGGCGCCCTGAATGTTCGAACAGTGCAGGATTTTCGGAGCCCCGCGCGATGTCGGAACCAGCCCCGCACAACTACATACTCCTCCGCGGTTCGAAGTGGGACTGGCCTCGTGCGGCCGTACGCCTCAAGCGACCACGTTTGATCGCACTAGACGCATGCAATCGCATGCTGGTGGGACAGGCCCTTTACAGTGAATTCAGTGCCGGAGATCCGGGTTCGATCCTGACTACGGGTGCTGTCTGTACGGAGTTTGTACGTTCTCCCGACCTGCGTGGGTTTTCTCCGAGATCTTCAGTTTTCTCCCACACTCCAAAGACGTACTGGTTTGTAGCTTAGTGTTAAAGAAGGTCTGAAGAAGGGTCTCGACCCGAAACGTCGCCTATCTCCTTCGCTCCTTAGATGCTGCTGCACCCGCTGAGTTTCTCCAGCTTTTTGTGTAACCCCTGGTTTGTAGCTTAATTGGCTTGGTAAATGTTTAAAAAAGTGTCCCTTGTGGGTGTAGGATGGTGTTTTTGTACGGGGATCGCTGGTCGGCGCGGACCGGGTGGGCCGAAGGGCCTGTTTCCGCACTGTATCTCTAAACTAAATTAAACTAATCTAGGCTATTCGGCCCATCAAGTCTACTCCGCCATTCAAGCCTGGCTTATCGATCTTGCCCTATCTTAACCCCATTCTCCTGCCTTCTCCCCATAACCCCCGTCACCCATACTAGTCAAACCATGATGTTCAATCCTTCACTCTCCTGCCAACCTCCTCATACTTTTCTACCTTTGTAACAAAAATAAAAGATTCTGCTAAATGGAATATAAATAATGCAATGTGCGTAAAAAATTACACCAATTTCATCCAGACATGAGAAATGTCAAAATCAATAAACGGAACGTTTATCTAGCTTGTGTTTCGACGAAACATAGATGTGAAAAGATGTGAAGAGTCTAGCTTAGTTTAGAGACACAGCGTGCAAACAGGCCCTTCGGCCAATCGAGTCCGCATCTGCCAGTGATCCCCCGCATACTAACCTATCCTGCACCAGTGCATACTCACACTATCCTACAAAAAAAAAAATTACATTTATACCAAGCCAATTAACCTACAAACTTGTACATCCTTGGAGTGCGGAGGAAACAGAGATTGTCGGAGAAAAACCCACGCAGATCACAGGGAGATTGTACAAACTCCATAGGGACAAGCACCCATAGCCAGGATCAAACCTGGGTCTCTGGATCTGTAAGCGCTGTAAGCAACTCTGCCACTGTGTCACCCTGCCGCCCATGTGAATATAATTGTTTGTGAAGACCTTACATTCCTCCAGACAAAGTCTGCTCAGAAAAGATGCACAATTATGTTGGCTGGGGTTGACGGCGTCAGCTAAAGGGAGAGGTTGGGCAGCCTAGGATTTTATTCCTTGGAGCGCAGGAGGATGAGGGGTGATCTTATTGAGGTGTACAAAATCATGAGTGGAATAGATCGGGCAGACACACAGAGTCTCTTGTCCGGCGAAGGTGAATCAAGGACCAGAGGACATTAAGGTGAAGAGGAAAAGATTTAATAGGAATCTGAGGGGTAACTTTTTCACACAAAGGGTGGTGGGTGTATGGAACGAGATGCCAGATGAGGTAGCTAAGGCAGAAACATTTAGACAGGTAGATGGATAGGAGAGGTTTGGAGGGATATGGGCCAAAAGCAGGCAGGTGGGACTAGTGTAGATGGGGCATGTTGGTCGGTATGGGCAAGTTGGGCCGAAGGGTCTGTTTCCACGCTGTATCACTCTGTGACTCTCAGACTCTATAGCATCACCTACTCAGGCACAAATAGATCATAAAAACTTGGAGTATTCGGAAGAAGGTGTCTCGTCCTTCAATTGCCCACAAAAAACGCGCAAAAAAAATGTCAGAACATTGTTAAACGTCTGTGCGATTCAATTGAGAAATAAATTACATGTCAGTGTTACGGTGAGTTTTAATGGACCTGTAAATTAAGATGACAGATTTTATACACATTGACACTACTGCTTTGACTCAAATATGTTGAAGCAGAATAATGTTGATAGGACGACTTCTGTGTTTTAAAAGAAAGAAGTTTTCTGTGATAACATTGAAATGCGAGGTGGTTAAAATATCTTTATAATGCGCATATTACATTGTTGTGTGGAGTCCCTGGGTGTCTGTTTTATTCCTCTAGGTTATGAATAGTTCTATGTGCAGGGAGGAACTGCAGATGCTGGCTTAAACCAAAGACAGGCACAAAAAGCTGGAGTAACTCAGTGGGTCAGGCAGCATCTCTGGAGAAAAGGAATAGGTGACGTTTTTTTGGAAGGGTCTCCACCCAAAATGTCACCCATTCCTTTCCCCCAGAGGTTCCGCCTGACCCGCTGAGTTACCCCAGCTTTTTGTATCTGTCTTATGAGTAGTTCTTGCTTGGCCTGGCATTTAGTTTAGAGACACAGCGTAGAAACAGGCCCTTTGGCCCACCAAGCCCACTCTGACCAATGACCACCCATACACTAGTTCTATCCTACATACTGGGGCCAATTTACAGAAGCCAATTGGCATACAAACCCACAGGTCTTTGGGATGCGGGAGGAAACCAGAGCACCTGAAAGAAACCCACAGGGTCACAGGGAGAACGTGAAAATGTATTGCCATAAAGATACGTTTCCTTTTGTGACTGGGTCTGACTTTCAGAAAAATTCAGAGAAACGGAACGTTTATCTAGCTTGTGTTTCGACAAAACATAGATGTGAAAAGATGTGAAGGGTCTAGTTTAGTTTTGAGATACAGCGTGCAAACAGGCCCTTCGGCCCATCGAGTCCGCATCAGCCAGTGATCCCCCGCATACTAACCTATTCTGCGCCAGTGCATACTAACACTATCCTACAAAAAAAAACATTTATACCAAGCCAATTAACCTACAAACTTGTACATCCTTGGAGTGTGGTGGAGCAGAAGTGGTGGAGGCAGGATCAATTTTAACATTTAAAAGTAAAGTGGATAGGTATATGGACGGGAAGGGAATGGAGGGGTATGGTCTGAGTGCAGGTAGATGGGACTAGGGGAAAATAAATGGTCGGCACGGACTGGAAGGGCCGAGAGGGCCTGTTTCCGTGCTGTAATTGGTATATGGTTATATGGTTAAACTAGTTGGTGGTTTAATGGCTATCAACTAAACCTTGTACAATGTAAAGAAAGGCTCAGTTAATTGGTGCTGTACAGGGGATGCCATGCCAATTCCATCTGTGGATACAGTAGACTGTGCATGTTGTTACAGGAGTTGTGTGCATTAGTGTGGCACAGTGGCATAGCGGTAGAGTTGCTGCCTCACAGCGCCAGAGACCCCGGTTCTACCTCTCGGGTGAGTTAGAGAGCGGTTTGAACTCCAGTTTCAGTTTAGTTTATTGTCTCGTGTACCGAGAAACAGTGGAAAGCTTTTGTTGAGTGCTAACCAATAGACAATAGACAATAGGTGCATGAGTAGGTCATTCAGCCCTTCGAGCCAGCACCACCACTCAATGTGATCATGGCTGATCATCCACAATCAGTACCCCCTTCCTGCCTTCTCCCCATATCCCCTGACTCCGCTATCTTTAAGAGCCCTATCTAGCTCTCTCTTGAAAGTATCCAAAGAACCGGCCTCCACCGCCCTCTGAGGCAGAGAATTCCACAGACTCACCACTCTCCATGAGAAAAAGTGTTTCCTAGTCTCTGTTCTAAATGGCTTACTCCTTATTCTTAAACTGTGGCCACTGGTTCTGGACTCCCCCAACGTCGGGAACATGTTTCCTGCCTCTAGCATGTCCAAACCCTTAACCATCTTATATGTTTCAATAAGATCCCCTCTCATCCTTCTAAACTCCAGAGTGTGCAAGCCCAGCCTTTCCATTCTCTCAGCATATGACAGTCCCGCCATCCCGGTAATTAACCTTGTAAACCTACACTGCACTCCCTCAATAGCAAGAATATCCTTCCTCAAATTAGGGGACCAAAACTGCACACAATACTCCAGGTGTGGTCTCATTAGGGCGCTGTGAGACCACAGCTGGAGTATTGTGTGCAGTTTGCTAACCAGTCAGCAGACAATACATAATTACAATCGAGCCCTTCACAGTGTATTGACACATGATAAGGGAATAACATTTACTGCAAGGTAAAGCCAGCAAAGTCCGATCAAGGATAGTCCGAGGGTCACCAAAGAGGTAGTTAGTAGTTTGGCACTGCTCTCCAGTTGAGGTAGGATGATTCATTGCCTAATAACAGCTGGGATGAAACTGCTCCTGAACCTGGATGTGTGCGTTTTCACACTTCTATACCTTTTGCCGGATGGGAGAGAGGGGAGAAGAGGCAGTGACCGGTCCTTGATGATGCTGCTGGCCTTGCCGAGGCAGCACGAGGTATGAATGGAGTCAATGGAAGGGAGGTTGGTTTGTGTGATGGTCTGGGCTGCATCCACAATTCGCTGCAATTTCTTGCGGTGACACACCAGCAAGGATTACCGTCTACCAGCTCTGCACATCAGGAGTGCAGTCCCATATGATCAACATGCCAACTTAGAGGATGTTTCCAACTTGGCACCATGTTCAGCATGGTCAATGTGGGCTGAATGGTCTGTTCCAGTGCTGTACTGTTCTATGTTCTATGTTCTAACACCCACCTCCTCTCCCAGCACAATTACCGACGTGGAATTGAATGCTACGTAATATTTCCTAGCCTTGGTGCCGCGCACTTAAAAGTCCATCTGTCAAAGATTTAACAGTCCAATTGTATACATGTTCTTTAAATAAAACTTCATATTATCCGTGTGGATGCCACTTGCATTCCAGACTGTACTTTAGTTCTTTAGAGGCACAGCGCGGAAACGGGCTCTTCGGCCCACCGAGTCCGCACCAACCAGCGATCCCCGCACATTAACACTATCCGTCACACACTAGGGACAACTTTTAATTAACCTCCAAACCTGTAAGTCTTTGGAGTGTAGGAGGAAACCGGAGATCGCGGAGAAAACTCACGCAGGTCACGGGGAGAACGTACAAGCTCCGTACAGACAGCATCCTTAGTCAGGATCGAACCCGGGTCACTGGGCCTATGAGGCAGCAACTCTGCCACTTTGCCACCCTGCTGCCCACTGTGCAGTTCTATGTTCTATGTCCGAACACCCACCTCCCATTCCATCTACACGCACAATAACTAACGTGTCATTGATCGCTGCATAATATTTCCTAATCTTGGTGTTACGCACTGAAAAGTCCATCTGTCAAAGATTTAACAGTCCAATTGTATAGATGTTCTTTAAATAAAACTCCATGTTATCTGTATGGACGGTTCCGTGCCACATACATTCCAGACTGTACTACAGACTGGTCTTCACTCTCAGTAAGATGTTCTGCCCTATGGGCTCTGCCCCTGAGGCAAGGAATTTATACTGGAAATCTAATCACTGTCGAAAATCAGGGATTTTCCTGTCTCTGACAGTGGCTCAACACAACAGCCAACTTACCCTGCAGTGTTTTCTTTCAGAACCTCTTTACTCCATTTTGGTCGTTGTAGTCACTATCCTCTCTTCCCCAAACAACACCTATTTTGAGCGGGAAGGAACTGCAGATGCTGGTTTATAGACACTAAATTCTGGAGTAACTCAACGGGATCAGGCAGTATCTCTGAAGAGAAAGAATAGGTGACGTTTCGGGTCTGAGCCTTTCTTCAGACTGAAAGCGCTGTCCGTACAGAGCCTGTACGTTCTCCCTGTGACCACGAGGGTTTCCTTCGGGTGCTCTGGTTTCCTACCACACTCCAAAGATGTGCAGGTTTGCAGGTTAATTGCCTTCTGTACATAGGACGCATAACGGGGATAACAGGACCAATGTACAGGACCAGATAGGTGGCGCTGTGGATAATTAAGTAGATTTTCAGAGAGATTTGGGCCATTTGGAAGAGTGGGCTGAAAGATGGCAAATGGAGTTTAATGCTGATAAGTGTGAGGTGCTACATCTTGGCAGGACAAATAAAAATAGGACGTACATGGTAAATGGTAGGGAATTGAGGAATGCTGTGGAATAGAGGGATCTAGGAATAACTGTGCATAGTTCCCTGAAGGTGGAATCGCATCTAGATAGGGTGGTAAAGAAAGCTTTTGGTGTGCTGGCCTTTATAAATCAGAGCATTGAATATAGGAGTAGGGAAGTAATGTTAAAATTGTACAAGGCATTGGTAGACCAATTCTGGATTATGGTGTACAATTTTGGTCGCCTAATTATAGGAAGGATGTCAACAAGATAGAGAGAGTACAGAGGAGATTTACTAGAATGTTGCCTGGGTTCTAGCAACTAAGTTACAGAGAAAGGTTGAACAAGTTGGGTCTTTATTCTTTGGAGCGCAGAAGGTTAAGGGGGGACTTGATTGAGGTCTTTAAAATGATGAAAGGGATATACAGAGTTGACGTGAATAAGTTTTTCCCATTGAGGGTAGGAAAGATTCAAACAAGAGGGCATGACATGAGAATTAAGGGACAGAAGTTTAGGGGTAACATGAGGGGGAACCTCTTTACTCAGAGAGTGGTGGCTGTGTGGAATGATCTTCCTGCAGAAGTGGTGGAGGCAGGATCGATTTTAACATTTAAAAGTAAAGTGGATAGGTATATGGACGGGAAGGGAATGGAGGGGTATGGTCTGAGTGCAGGTAGATGGGACTAGGGGAAAATAAATGGTCGGCGCGGACTGGAAGGGCCGAGAAGGCCTGTTTCCGTGCTGTAATTGTTATATGGTTTATTATATGTACGAGTGATGTTGGTCACAGACACAGACTTGGTGGGACGAAGGACCCGTTTCCATGCTGTATATCTGAACTAAACAAAACAAAACTAAACTTGTGCTAGCTTAAAACCAGCAATCAGAGCAGTGGCCTCAAGTGCAGCACAGAGTCTGTATGGAGTTTGTGCGTTCCCCTTGTGCCCGCATGGGTTTTCTCTGAGTGCTCGCAGTTTACTCCAAACACGTACAGGTTTGTAGATTAATTGGCTTCGGTAAAAATTGCAAATTGTTCCTGGTGTGTAAGACAGTGTGCGGAAATCGCTGTTCAGCATGGTCTCGGTGGGCCGAAGGGCCTGCTTCCGCGCTGCATCTCTAAAGTCTACAGCAAAAATCTAAAAGTAAAGTGCAACTTTAAGTTCTGAAGGCATGTAAAAAGCTGCAAGGCTGCAGAGAGCGTGGGATGGCCAGGACTAGGAGGTGATTTCTTTCCTCACCTCACTGTCTGTCATTCAATGTCTACAGAGCGTGATCTAAAAATAAGAGCTCAAATTGTTCATTTCAACAAATCCAAATGTTCTGTATCCACAGCCCACTGCACATTTGTTCGAAACTTTCTCAAACAATTTGTGCAATGAACTATTCATCGTCTTGAAGAACTCCAAAATAAATTTGAGAAGTTCCACTTACTCCAGCACTCTGTGTCTATCTTTGGTAAAGAAACATAGAAACATAGAAACATAGAAAATAGGTGCAGGAGTAGGCCATTCGGCCCTTCGAGCCTGCACCGCCATTCAATATGACCATGGCTGATCGTCCAACTCAGTATCCTGTACCTGCCTTCTCTCCATACCCCTTGATCCCGTTAGCCACATCTAACTCACTCTTAAATATAGCCAATGAACTGGCCTCAACTACCTCCTGTGGCAGAGAATTCCAGAGATTCATCACTCTGTGTGAAAAATGTTTTTCTCATCTCGGTCCTAAAAGACTTCCCCCTTATCCTTAAACAGTGACCCCTTGTTCTGGACTTCCCCAACATTGGGAACAATCTTCCTGCATCTAGCCTGTCCAGCCCCTTAAGAATTTTGTAAGTTTCTATAAGATCCCCCCCAATCATCTAAATTCTAAACCAGCATCTGCAGTTCCCTCCCACACAAAATAGGTGTTGTTTGGAGAAGAGAGGATATTGACTACAAGGACCAAAATGTAGCAAAGAGGTTCTGAAAGAAAGGAGTGCAGAGTAGCTTCGCTGTGGTGCTGAGCCAGTGTCAGAGGCAGCAAAACCTGTGAATTTCGACAATGATTAGATTCCCAGTGTAAATTCCTTGCCTCCTACTGAACATCTTATTGAGAGTGAAGACCAGCTGTGTCTCTACAGTATGGCCTGGAATGTTAGTGGCACGGTACCATCCATATGGAAAACATGGAGTTTTATTTCAAGAACATCGACACAATTGGACTGTTAAAGTTGGAGGTTGATGAAAGTACCGAAGCCGTTTCATCAAAGCAGCGTTCGTTGTGGCTTTCGGAATCTAGCTCCCGCAGTGCTGCCTATTGACAGCTCTGACCTCTTTCATGCCTCCCAGCGCGGCACATACCACCGGCTAAAAATAGACAGAAAGGCCCTTCCCCTGGGGGAAGAGGAGACGTCGTTGACAGATGGACTTTTAAGTGCTTAGCACCAAGGGTAGGAAATATTATGTAGAGATCGATGACACGTCAGTTAATGTGCGTGTTGATGGAATGGGAGGTGGGTGTTCGAACATAGAACTGTACGGCAGGCAGCAGGGTGGCAAAGCGACAGTTGCTGCCTTATGCCTCTGTCCCACTTAGGAAACCTGAACGGAAACCTCTGGAGACTTTGCGCCCCACCCAAAGTTTACGTGCGGTTCCCGAAGGTTTTTCTCAGTCTCCCTAAATCAGTAATTCTCTAGTCGAAGCCGGTTGCGATGCTAGTTGAAGGTGGTTGCTGTAGGACAAAACCATCCGGGAACTGCACGGAAACCTTGGGTGGGGCGCATAGTCTCCAGAGGTTTCCGTTCAGGTTCCCTAAGTGGGACAGGGGCACTACAGCGCCAGAGACCCGGGTTCGATCCTGACTGCGGGTGCTGTCTCTGCGGAGTTTGCACGTTCTCCCCGTGACCGTACGGGTTTTCCCCGGTTCCCTCCCACATCTCAAAGACATGCAGATTTGCAGGTTAATTGCCTTCTGTCTAATAGTCCTCAGTGTGTAGGATAGAACTAGTGTACTGGTGATTGCTGGACGCCGCAGACTCGGTGGGCTGCAGGGCCCGTTTCCATGGCCTTATCTCTGTAAACCGAACTAAACTAAACCAAAATAGTTCTCTCTGTGAATCTAGTGTTTGACGGGCTTCTGTGTCTCTGTACTAAACCAGACTGGTCCTAGCTTGAACTTGTCACAGCCATTCTTTCTCTGTAATCAATGTGTGGTGATTGCCAATGTTGGCATGTAGCCATGGTAACCGTCTCCCTAGCAATGTGGCACTGGGTATCTCCAGTTGATCAGTGACACCACAATTAATATTTTTCTCGCATGATTTCCCTCCTCGTTATGTAGTCATGTCAGAAGTGGCATTGATTGTTCCTTATATTGATATTTACTTTTTTTCTCATCTCCTCTTGCCCCAGGGGACGGGCCTTTCTGTCTATTTTTAGCCGGTGGTATGTGCCGCGCTGGGAGGCATGAAAGAGGTCAGAGCTGTCAATAGCCAGCACTGCGGGAGCTAGATCCCGAAAGCCACAACGAACGCCGCTTCGTTGAAACGGCTTCTGTACTTTCATTAACCTCCGGCCAGCCGGCTCAATAATCCGGCTTTGAAAGCATTACTCTCGTAGTTCAGCTTAGATTAGTTTGGAGATACAGTGCGGAAACAAGGCCCTTCGGCCCACCGAGTCCGTGCCGACCTGCGATCCCCGCACATTAGCACTCTCCGGCACACACCGGGGATTTCGTTTTAGTTTAGTTTAGGTTAGAGATACAGCATGGAAACAAGGCCCTTCGGCCCACCGAGTCCGTGCTGACCCGCGATCCCAGCACATTAACACCATCCCGCACTACACTAGGGACAATTTTAACATTTACCAAGCCAATTACATCTTTGTAGTGTGGGAGGAAACTGGAGATCTCGGAGCAAACCCTCGCAGGTCACGGGGAAAACGTACAAACTCCGTACCTGTAGTCGGGATCGAACCCGGGTCTCTTAATGCAGCAACTCTACCGCTGCGCCACCGTGCCGCACCGCACCGTACACCCTGAAAAGTTGAACCAAAGTTAACGCAGGTACTACAACGTTTAAGAAACATTTAGACAGGTACATGGATAGGATAGGTTTAGTGGGATGCTATCAGGTGGGACTAGTGTAGGCGTGGCATGTTGGTCGACGTGGGCAAGTTGGGCGGAAGGGCCTGTTTCTAAGCTGTATGGCTCTATGACTGTTTGAAAGCCCAATTAGTTTAGTTTAGAGATACAGCATTGAAACGGCCCTGTGGTCCACCGAGTCCGCACTGGATGTCGCTCACCTTGTGAGGTTCTCCCTGAGACTGCGTGGGTTGTCTCTGGGTGCTCAGGTTTAGGGCCAATTAACCTACAAACCCACATGTGGGAAGAAACTAGAGCACCAGGAGGAACACCATGCGTTCACAGGGAGAGCGTGCAAACTCCACACAAACAGCACCCGAGGCCACCATTGAATCCCGCTCTGCCATCTGCGTAATATCACCCGATTGTGGGCAAGGGATAAATATTGGTTCAGTCTTAGGCGAGAATCACTTACTTCCATTCAAAATTGTTGCGTTTAGTTAGGAGGTACAGCATGGAAACAGGGCCCACCGAGTCTGAACCGACCAGCGATTATTCTACACACTAGGGACAATTTACAATCTTAACCGAAGGCAATCGACATACAAACCTGCACGTCTTTGGTTTGGGGGAGGAATACAGAGCACCTGGAGAAAACCCACATGGTCACAGGGAGCACATACAAACTCCACACAGACAGCACCCTAGTCATGATCGAATCTGGGTCTCTGGCGCTGTAAGGCAGCAACTCCGCCGCTGCGCCACCCCATGTGTAGAGAGTGATAATAAAGAGAGATAACAGAACTAGTGTGAACGGGTGATCGATGTCCAGTGGACTCGATGGGCCGAAGGGCCCGTTTCCATGCAGTATCTCTAAAAGCACTGAAAATAACATCGTACTAAGATAATTTTGAATCAAAGCAAATGGCTCCACTAAAACCGAGCCAATATTTATTTCTTATCCACAACACAAAACAGATGATCTCTTTGTAGTTGGATAAAGCAACTTGCTCTGCACAAATTTGGCCACTTTAGAAGGCAGGTAGCACTGTGCAGCATTGCTACAAGAACTAACAGCCTCTTCTAAATATAATTCAGAGAAAAGTTACAATAAGAGATAGTTTTCCTGTCCTTTGCGTGGTAAGAACTGAGGCTGGTGTGGGCATCCGTTAAGGGTGTTTGTTATGTTTCTCTGATTTTCTATTCTTGCCTGTCTCATGTCTCTTGGTGGCACGGTGGCACAGCTGGTAGAGCTGCAGCCTCACAGCGCCAATGACCCACCCGACTGTGATCCTGACTTTGAATACTGTCCGTTTGCACCTTCTCCCTGGGACCGGGCGGGTTTCCTCCGGGTGCTCGGGTTTCCTCACACACAAAGACGTTAGGGTTTGTAGGTCAATCGGCCCTCTGTAAATTGCTCCTTGTGCGTGGGGAGAGGATGAGAAGGTGGGATAACATTGATGATCGGTGAATGATGAGTTGGCCCGGGTGCTGGACTGCACGCAAAGCCCAGCCGGCGGGCCAGCTGAGGCGTTTTGGCCCGGGCACCGGGGCGCGCGACGTCACTCGCAAAGTCTGGCACCCCATCCCACTCATGACCCGATGATCGGCCATGAGAAGGAGGGGTGGTGGTGTCAGCGGTAAGAGAAGGTCCGAAGATCGGACAGCTGACCGGCTGCCGACCGACGGGGCCACGGATGAGGCGCTGCTGCTGCTGAACTCCATGGGCTGCACTATGTCGGAACCGGTGAGGCGGGGCCGGACACGGCGCTCCGACCCGACAGTCCCCTCAACGGTCACGTGGCGCAGCGGTAGAGTTGCTGCCTTACAGCAAAATGCAGCGCCAGAGACCCAGGTTCCTGAACAATCTTCCTGCATCTAGGGTTGGACAGGCTAGATGCAGGAAGATTGT
The DNA here is from genome assembly GCA_963514005.1 of Raja brachyura. The sequence goes on from OY740804.1 coordinate 10,305,210, forward strand.
TCCCGATGTTGGGGAGGTCCAGGACAAGGGGTCACAGCTTAAGGATAAGGGGGAAATCCTTTAGGACCGAGATGAGAAGAAATGTTTTCACACAGAGAGTGGTGGGTCTCTGGAACTCTCTGCCACAGAGGGTAGTTGAGGCCAGTTCATTGGCTATATTTAAGAGGGAGTTAGATGTGGCCCTTGTGGCTAAGGGGATCAGAGGGTATGGAGAGAAGGCAGGTACGGGATACTGAGTTGGATGATCAGCCATGATCATATTGAATGGCAGTGCAGGCTCGAAGGGCCGAATGGCCTACTCCTGCACCTAATTTCTATGTTTCTATGTTTCTATGTTCGATCGGGACTTCTCTCCCCTCAATCGGGGATATTGCGACCAAACGTTGCGTGTCTAAGGCCAGCAGTATTATAAAGGACCCCACACATCTCCATCACGGACTGTTCACTCTGCTGCCCTCTGGCAAAAGATATCGTAGCATAAGGAGCAGAACATCAAGGTTCTGCAACAGCTTCTTCCCACGAGCCATCAGACTCCTGAATGCCATGTAATCGGCTGCCACCATTGTCTATTTATCCTTTTATCCTTTTTATCCATTTTATCCATGTCTATCCTTCTGTCAATTATCGTGTTGCACAGGGAGCCAAATGCAACGGAATTTCGTTTAGAACTGCATATATCGATGTATTTCTAAATGACAATAAAGTTTGTTTGACTTGACTTGACTACGGATGCTGCCTATATGGAGTTTGTGCGTTCTCCCCGTGATCTGCGTGAGTTTTCTCCGAGATCTTCGGTCTCCTCCCACACTCCAAAGACGTACAGTTTTGTAGGTTAATTGGCTTGATGAAAAAACTGTAAAGTTGTCCAAGTTGGCGATATGCAGAGTACTACAAAATTCACAAGGTTCAGAATGTTCAACCCGAGTAGTAGCAGTCAAATACGGGAGAAAGGAGGTCCCGTACGGGACAAACTAATTTAGCCCAATAGACGGGATGTCCCGGCTAGTACGGGACATTTGCCAACCCTAGCCGAGGGGCCTGTTTCCACACCGTATCTCTAAACTACAAAGCATGTAACAGGGGGTCAAAGTAACAGGGAAATCTCCCCCATCGAACCAATGGGTTTTGGGGAGGGAATCAGAAATTGGATCAATCTGCTCTACACCGACATCCGTAGTGCAGTCCACATCAATGGGTGGGAATCAGACAGTTTCCTTGTAAGGTCTGGAGTCAGGCAGGGTTGCCCTCTCTCTCCTGTCTTGTTAGTCTGCTGTATTGAACCCTTTGCCGAATCCATCAGGAAGGATGCGAGCATTAGAGGAGTGACACTGCCCGGCAGTGGAGGCATTCAAGTAAAGACCTCCCTGTACATGGACGATGTCGCTGTCTTCTGCTCGGATCCAGGGTCGGTCCGCAGATTGATTAGTATCTGCGACCAGTTTGAGTCGGCCACGGGAGCCAGGGTGAACCGCAGGAAGAGCGAGGCCATGCTCTTTGGCAAACTGGCCCGACAGATCTTCCGTCCCCTTCACCATCAAGCCTGACTTCTTGAAGGTGCTGGGGATCTGGTTCGGGGGGGGCTGAGGCATGTAACAAGAATTGGCTGGAGCGGATAGCCAGGGTGGGGAAGAAGCTGGAGCTGTGGAGGCAACGCTCCCTCTCCATAATGGGAAAGAATTTGGTCATCAGGTGTGAGGTGCTCTCAGGCCTGCTGTACTTGGCACAGGTGTGGCCTATCCCTCCTTCCTACGCCACAGGGATCACCCGGGCCGTCTTCCAGTTCATCTGGGGGTCGAGGATGGACCGGGTGCGACGGGCCACAATGTACAAGTCAGCAGACAACGGGGGTAAAGGCGTGCCCAACGTCGCTCTCATTCTGATGACCACCTTCGTGTGTGGCTGCATCAGGCGGAGTGGAGAGCCAAGGCACGTGGGCACCAAGTGTCACTACTTGCTGAGGTTCTACCTGTCCCCGGTGTTGCGAAGGATGGGCCTGGCGCAGATGCCACGCAAGGTGCCAGTCAGCTGGACACTGCCGCCCCATCTGTCGTCTGTGGAAAGGTTCTTCCGGACCAACACCTTTGACCACATGTCCATTGGGCAGTGGTCAGCACAGAATGTCCTGCAGGCGCTGCAGGGAAAGGACTCGATGGACCCGGTGGCGTGGTTCCCTGAGCAGACTGCCCAGCTTGTCTGGCAAAATGCCTCATCGCCAGAACTCACCAATAAGCACCAAAACCTGGCTTGGCTGGCGGTGAGGGGAGCCCTCCCAGTCAGATCCTTCCTGCACCGTCGGAACCTCACTACCAGAGCACGCTGCCCTCGGGACGGCTGCTATGGAGTGGAGACGGATGCCCACCTCTTTGCAGAGTGTGGATTTGCCCAAAGAGTCTGGAGAAAAATGCAAGGGTCCCTGGTACGCTTTATTCCAAACAGCTCCGTCACAGAGGACTCTGTGATTTACGGACTGTTCCCAGGGACACATTCAGAGACTGACATCAAGTGCTGCTGGAGGGTTATCAACTCGGTGAAAGACGCTCTCTGGTCTGCCCGAGCTTTGTTCACCACCCAGCAGAGCGAGATGTCCGTCGGTGAATGTTGCCGAGTGGCCCACTGCAGACTGCAGGAGTACGTGCTGAGGGACGCACTGAAGCTCGGTGCAGCCAACGCCAAGGCTCGGTGGGGGAGGGCCACAGTCTAAGGTCCTTCCGCTGCTGGACATGGGGGGCATAGTATGGTGGAGACGCCCCTCAAAATAAGGGAGGGTATCCCATGCCGGGGGGCCACATGAGTGGCACGGGTGGGGGATCGATTCGTGAAATTTGAAAAATTTGAAAAATGTATAGACTGTATGGAGCAATTTGTATAGCCTCCGAAAATGTCGGATGGATTTTTTGCACGGTTGATGTATTGTAAATATTTATTACTTGAATAAAGTCTATTTTGAAATAATTTTTTTTTTTTTTAAACCAGCACTCCCTGGCTTAGCGTTTAGTTTAGTGTGGAGATTTAGGGTCGGCCCACCAAGAACACACTGAACAGCAATCACCCGTACACTAGTCCTATCCTGTACACTTGGGGCAATTTGCAGAAGCCAATTAACCTGCATATCTTTGCAATATGGGAGGAATCCGGAGCATTTTTGGGTTGGACACACACGGTCACAGGGAAAATATACAGACTCTGTCTCGACAGCACCCATAGTCAGGGTCGAACCCGGGTCTCTGGTGCTGTAAGGCAGCAATTCTCTCACTGTGCCACCGTGCCGTCAATATTTTTAAACCTGCAATCCAAACTGCAGATGGTCGTCAAACATTGCCTAATTGTAATTCACCTCATTTATAGTCCTTTCCAAATTCTTCAAATATATTCATTTCTTTAACTCTGTCTCAGATATTCATTATTCTATATATAAACCATCTGTGCCTTGATTAGATTTCAGCTCTGCCTCACTCCCATATATCCATTATTCTATTTATAAACTCTTTGGATTCTTTGATTAAATTCCAGCAATAATGCACGTCTGCATGTCTGTTAATCCATACATTATAAATCTTTTGATTCCTACCTGCAACAAATTCTCAGGAATCAATTACTTTATAGGTAAACTTCCCCAAACCCCTCATTTGAGCAACACCTGTGACTCACTCCCAGCTATTTGTTATTGCACGTAAACCATTGGAAATCTCAATTCTATTGAAGTCTGCAACAAGTTCCCGAATATCCATTACTTTATATTAGTTGCACCTATATTTTGCGATTAGATTTGAGCCCATAACTCATTTATGTGCATCTAATATTAATGTCTAAACTATCGCAAGCTCCAGCTGGTTTTCCTACACTGTGAACTACCACAGGTATATTTTATCTAGCATTGGAAATGACACATTTAATATAACTGATATATTTTAATACACTGCTTCATAAACTGTCCATGATCCCAACAGCATGGAATGTCTGACGGACTGTTTCATTATTCTTCCGAACCTTAAATCTTCAGCTTTGGTGTTGATCAAATTTTCCAGAAATTCTTTCATCTGAAGAATTATCGCACTTTCATCTTCGTTTATTTGCAGCCTTTTACAATGACGGAATTAGTATCTGCCACCCGTTTTCCCGTATCAAGATTTAATTAAATACACCCAGCGACTTGAAGCAGATAGAGGCAATGCAGACTGACATCAAGTTCTGACCTTGCTGTCCTATAAAAACTCCCTATATTGTGCGGCACGGAGGCACAGCGGTAGAGTTGCTGCCTCACAGCGCCAGAGACCCGGGACCGATCCTGAGTTTTTACGTTCTCCCCGTGACCTGCGTGGGTTTTCTCCTGGCTGCTCCAGTTTCCTCCCACACTCCAAAGACGTACAGGTTTGTAGGTCAATCTTCTATTGTCTATTGCCAATTGGCTATGGTAAAATTGTAAATTGTCCCCAGCAAGATAGTGTTAGTGTGCGGGGATCACTGGTCAGCGCGGAGCCGGTGGGCTGAAGGGCCTGTTTCCGTGCTGTATCTCTCAACTAAACTAAACGAAACTATTTGTTAAAGAAGGAACTGCAGATGCTGGAGAATCGAGGGTTACACAAACAGCTGGAGAAACTCAGCGGGTGCAGCAGCATCTAATAAACGAAACTATTTGTTCTCCATTCCACTGCAGCAGATTTTTTTTATCAAGAGACGACATATGCTGTAACTTGGTGTAAAAAAATTAAGTGATAGTGGATCTCGGGGCCAGGCAGCATCTGTGGAGACAGATGAATGAATGGTTTGCATTTCAGATCGAGATCCTGCATCAGATCTAAGAGTGCAGAGAAGTGGTTGCCATTACAAAGAGGTGAGAGAGGGACTGGCAGGAGATGGGTGGAATAGGTGAGGAGGGGGGTGGTAGGCAGATTAGCTATCATCCCTCTACAATCTCATTCCTTCCAGTTTAGATCAGAGATACAGCATGGAAACAGACCCTTCAGCCCACCGAATCCATGCCAACCAGCCAACATGCACTATTTCTACCCTACGCTAGGGACAATTTACAGAAGCCAATTAACCTGCAAACCTGCATGTTTCTGGAATGTGGGAGGAAACCTGAGCACCCGGAGAAGACCCACGCAGTCACAGGGAGAAGCTACGAACGTCGTACAGACAGCACCCGTAATAAGGATCGAGCCCAGATCTCTGGCGCTGAGAGGCAGCAACTCTACCATCGCGCTAGCATGCCGCCCTGATGGAGGGTTTCGAGAGGGGCAAAGGGGATGTACAAACATAGAGTATTGTGAGTGTCTGGTATGAACTGCCAACGATGGTGGTGGAGGCAGATATGATATGATAGTGGTATCTAAGAGACTTTTTATATAGGTACATGGATATGTTGGGGATGGAAGGATATGGGTTATGTTGTTGTACATGCTACATACGTGTAGCATAGATGGTGAGAACAGGTATTGATGGTGGTTCAGGGATGCCAGAATAACTGTTGAGCCTTCCCGAGGTGTCTTGGGCCTAACTCAACAAAACACCAGTAAAGGGCAGTGCCCAGTTGATAACTCCAATGGTACATGGCTAGTTTGATGTGCTTGTTAACGTCGATAGCTTACTACTAAAAATGGAGTTAGTTATTGTCCTAGAGCAAAAGTGTGTATAGGCAGGTTAGATACTAATTTGGCATTGGGCTTGGTTTTCTTGGTTGAGCTCTTATCCTGGTGTTATAGCACAAACAATTTGTATTTGAATAGTAATTTATGTGCAGGCAGATAAGAGCTGGCCTTGGCATCGTTTTCAACGCAGGTATTGTGGGCCGATGGCGTTGTTCCAGTGTTGCGCTGTTCTATGTTTAGCATCCTCGAATGGTGGGACGTAAACAAATGAAAGGACAAGTGTTGCATCTTCCGCAGTTGCACCAGGCACAGAATTCATCATGCAAGTCAACAGTCTTCTATCAGAAAGGAATTTTTAAATCTGGAAAAGCTCTGTTTCGCTGACCACAGATGCTAACTGGTCTCCTCGTTATTTCCAGCATTTTTTTATTTGATTCCTGAATTACATGGATAATAGGTGCAGGAGGAGGCTATTTGGCCCTTCGAGCCAGCACCGCTCATTACATTCATGATTTGAACACAGGGTCCTGAGAGGAATAGATCGGGTAGATGCACCGAGGGGAATGGAGAACCAGAGGACATAGGTTTAAGGTAAAGGGGGGGGAGGGGGGGGGGAAGATTTAATAGGAACCTGCGGGTTAGCCCTTTCATGCAAAGGGTGGTAGGTGCATGGAATGAGCTGCCGGAGGAGGTTGTTGAGGCAGGTACTTATCACTATGTTTAAGGGACAATATAGGCGCGTACATGGATGATTGGACAGGTTTGGAGGGATATGGCCCAAAAGCAGGCAGGTGTGCTATTGATGGGACATGTTGGCCGGTGTGGGCAAGTTGGGCAAGTGTATCACTCTCTGACTATTGGTAGGCTCACACCTCCTTTATAGAAAATGTCTATAAATGTATTAAGCATTGGCCGTCCAATATTGTCAATTGTAATTCTTTTCTAGAAGTGCAAGTGAGGTGATTATAAAAGAGACATCCACAAAGCACAGATAGGATGTGCGCATGAAGCTCATCTGAGAGCTGACAAACTGCATTAGGGTAACAGCATATTAATTCACCATGAGTGAGGCTCCTCGTAACCTCATGTAGTAAATAATTTACTGCTTGGCTTTGTGACTTGTGAGAAGGATGCAAAGAGGCTTCAAAGCAAGCTAGGCAAATTGAGTGACTAGCAAATACATAAGGTCATATATTGTAGGAGTTGGATTCGGCCATTCGGCCCATCAAGTCTACTCCGCCATTCAATCATGGCTGATCTATCTTCCTCTCCTAACCCCATTCTCCTGCCGTCTTCCCATATCTTTTGACGCCCGTACTAGTCAAGAATCTATTACCCCTGCCTTAAAAATATCCTCTGCCTTCTGTGACAAACAAATTATTCAGATTTGCCGCCCTCTGACTAAATCTGACTACACTTGCTAGATCTAGTGTAAACATATCCCTTCAGGAGATGAAATGGACAAAAAGGTTTTTTTTAAATTTCCATAGATAGGGAAAATGTTGACGTACAAAGAATGCCAAGCTGTCTCTGAAAGCATGTGGAGAATTGTGAGCAGTATTGGGCTCCACAGCTGGGGAAGGATGTGCTGGCGCTGGAGAGGGTCCAGAGGAAGTTTACGTGAATGATCCCAGGAATGATTAGGTTAATGTACGATGAACATTTAACGGCACTAGGCCTGTACTCGGTGGAGTTTAGAAAGATGAGGGGGGAACCTCACTGAAACTTACTGAAGACCGAAAGCCCTGGGTAGAGTGGATGTGAAGAGGATGTTTCCACTAGTGGGAAAGTCTAGCAGCAGAGGCCAGAGCATTAGAATAAAAGTATGTAGCTTCAGAAATGAGAAGAGGAATTTCATTAGTCACAGGGTGGTGAATCTGTGGAATTTATTGCCACAGACAGCTGTGAAGGCCAGGTAGACTTTAGGAGACCCCCTCCCCTCACTCACCATCAACAACACCACAGTCACATCTGTGAAGTCATTTAAGTTCCTTGGAACCATCATCTCCAGGGACCTTAAATGGGAGGCCACCATCGACTCCACAGTCAAAAAGGCCCAACAGAGGATGTACTTCCTGTGGCCGCTGAGAGAACACAATCTGCCACAGTAAATGATGGTCCAGTTTTATGCTGCCATCATAGAGTCTGTCCTCACCTTCTCCATCATGGTCTGGTTTGGCTCAGCCACCAAGCACGACATCCGGAGGCTGGAATGCATCGTTCGATCAGCCGAGAAGGTTGTTGGCTGCAATCTTCCCCCCATTGACAAATTGTACACTGCAAGGGCCAGGAAGCGAGCGGATAAGATCACCTCTGACACCTCTCACCCTGGACACAAACTCTTTGAAGCACTTCCCTCTGGAAGGCGACTCCGGACTGTCAAAGCCGCCACAGCCAGATGTAAAAACAGCTTTTTTTCCACGAGCAGTAGCTCTACTCAATAACCAAACGTCTGTAGCCTCCATTTGCTCTGGTATTAAATTATACACATGTTTAAATTATATTTTTGCTTTTAATTGTCTTCTGTATAACGTGTTGTTACTTGCGAGCAAAGCACCAAGGCAAATTCCTTGTATGTGTACAAACTCAGCAAATAACATTTATTCAATTCAATTCAATGGATATTTTTAAGGCTGCGATTGACAGATTCTTGATTAGTATGGGTGTCAAAGGCCAAACAGGGAACGGGAAAAATAAGATTAGATTCTCCCAGAGCAGAGAAGGAAAACCTTCTCGAAACTACATGAAAAACCTTTTTATGTACATGGTGTACAATTTTGGTCGCCTAATTATAGGAAGGATGTCAACAAAATAGAGAGAGTACAGAGGAGATTTACTAGAATGTTGCCTGGGTTCCAGCAACTAAGTTACAGAGAAAGGTTGAACACGTTAGGTCTTTATTCTTTGGAGCGCAGAAGGGTAAGGGGGGACTTGATTAAGGTCTTTAAAATGATGAAAGGGATAGACAGAGTTGACGTGGATAAGCTTTTCCCATTGAGGGTAGGGAAGATTCAAACAAGAGGGCATGACATGAGAATTAAGGGACAGAGGTTTAGGGGCAATATGAGGGGAAACTTCTTCACTCAGAGAGTGGTGGCTGTGTGGAATGATCTTCCAGCAGAAGTGGTGGAGGCAGGATCGATTTTAACATTTAAAAGTAAAGTGGATAGGTATATGGACGGGAAGGGAATGGAGGGGTATGGTCTGAGTGCAGGTAGGTGGGACTAGGGGAAAATAAATGGTCGGCAGGGACTGGAAGGGCCGAGAAGGCCTGTTTCCGTGCTGTAATTGTTATATGGTTATATGGATATATGGAAAAGGGGAGTTTTATAAAGGGGAGTTTTTGAAAGGGAGATTGGTCCTTAACAGAATAAATGTGGGGAAACAGTATCCATTTGCAGGAGGGTTGGTAAAAAGAGGAAACATATTTAAGGTATCTGAGAAAAGAACCAAAAATGTGGTCCTCCCACAGTCCAAAGAAGTACAGGTTTGTAGGTTAATTGGCTTGGTGTAAGTGTAAAATTGGCCCTAGTGTGTGTGTAAGGTAGTGTTCATTTGTGCAGGGATCGCTGGTTGGAGCAGACTCGGGGGGGGGGGGGGCCCAAAGGGCCTGTTTCCGCGCTGTATCTCTAAACTCAACTAAACTAAAACATTGGCCTGACCTGACAGTACTGTCTGAAACCATCAAACTAAAACACGTTAGATAATGACCACCCACTGATGTTCATTTAGTTCCCCGGGATCAGTACAATGCTTCAGACGGATATCGCCCATAATTTGACGTAAAATCTGTGTTCAATTCACAAAGAAAAGGAATTAGCAGAAGGACTTTAAACCTAATGAGACACTACTGTAAGTAATAGTTAAAGGAATCCTTACGGCAAGACTTGCTTTGAGCTAATGTAGCTACATTCCCTGTGCAATGTTTAATTGAATTTTAGCAATAATTATGAAACCTAACATGTACAATATCATGAGAGGATTAGATTAGGTATACGCACTGAGTCTCATGCCCAGAGGACATAGGCGAGCGGGGAAAGAGGGGTAACTTTTTCACGCAAAGATTGTTGGGTGTGTGGAACGAGCTGCCGGAGGAGGTAGTTGAGTCAGGTACAATCGCAATGTTTAAGAAATATTTAGACAGGTACATGGTTAGGACAGGTTTAGAGGGATATGGGCCAAAAGCAGGCAGGTGGGACTAGTGTAGCTGGGACATGCTGGTCAGTGTGGGTAAGTTGGGCCGAAGGGCCTGTTTCCATGCCATTTGGCTCTATGATACTATGAATCTAAAGTCTGAAGAAGGGTCCCCACTTGAAATGTCGCCTGAGATGCTGCCTGACCTGCTGTGCTACTCCAGCACTTTGTATCCTCATTTAGCCTATAAACCTCTAAACCTTTTCTATCCAACCTAGCTCTCAAAATGTTGTAAATGTTGTAAATAATATGCACAATTATCACTTCCTCTGGCAGCTCACTCCGCATTGTCACCATCAACCTCTGTGTGGAAAAAGTTGCCCCTCGAGTCCTTTTTAAGTATTTTTCCCTCTCACTTACAAGGAGAGGTTGCACAAACGTAGATCGTTCGGAAAGTCAGAAGTTCGGGGGAGATCTGATCGAGGTGCAGCATATGAAATTGTGAGAGGCATAAATAGGGCAGGCAAACAGAACTGCTACAGAACCAGAGATGCTACACTTGTCCCTTCACCTCCCCCATCCACTCCTTTCAGGGACCCAAGCAGTCATTCCAAGTCACTGGAACCTCATTCCAAGTCGAGGTTCACCTGCACCTCCTCCAACCTCATCTACTGCATCCGTTGCTCCAGATGCCAGCTGATCTACATCGGTGAGACCAAGCAGAGGCTGGGCGATCGTTTCGCCGAACACCTCCGCTCGGTCCGCAATAACCAACCCGACCTCCCGGTGGCTCAGCACTTCAACTCCCCCTCCCATTCCGTATCCGACCTCTCGGTCCTGGGCCTCCTCCTCCTCTGGGCCAGAGTGAGCAACACCGCAAGTTGGAGGAACAGCACCTCATATTCCGCTTGGGGAGTCTGCATCCTCTGGGCTTAAACATTGAATTTTCTCAATTCTGTTAACCCAGACTGCCCCCTCCCCCTCCCCACCTCTCCCTCAGCCCTCGGGCCCTGACATTCCTTCTCCATCTCCCCCCCCCCCCCCCCCCCCCAGTCGCACTAGCTTCTCATTTTCACACCACAAACAGCTTACAATGGCCTGTTTCCTTTATCACCAATACTTTTTTGCATATCTTTCATTCATTGTTCTTTATCTCTCCACATCACTGTTTATATCTCTCGTTTCCCTGATCCCTGACCAGTCTGAAGAAGGGTCTCGATCCGAAACGTCGCCTATCTCCTTCGCTACTTAGATGCTGCTGCACCCGCTGAGTTTCTCCAGCTTTTTGTGTAACCCCAGGCAAACAGAACATTGTTCCCAGGGTGGGGATGTCATAAACTCGTGTGCATAGCTTTAAGGTGAGAGGGGAAAAGTTTAAAGGTGAGTGACAATTTTGTGGGTAGGCGCTGTTCGAGGTGGTGGTGGAGGCAGACACAATGGGGGTGTCTAAAATAGACACATAGATATACAGTAAATGGACAGATGTGCATCACGTGCAGGCAGGTGAGCGTAGTTTATCTCAGCATCATGTTCAGCAAACACACCGAGGGCTGAAGGGCTGCTTCTGTGCTGTTCTGTTCCATGCTTGCCCATCCAATGTAAGTGTGTGACTTCATTTACGACAATGACCCAAGGGATGGTTGGGTTAACGTTCAACGAGCGTTTGACAGAATGAATGTGGAGAGGATGTTTCCACTCGTGAGGAGAGACTAAGACCAGGGAACACAGACTTAGGATAAAGGAACGTAGCTTTAAGGGGCTGTCCCACTGTACGAGCTAATTCAAGAGTTCTCCCGAGTTTCCCCTGATTCGAACTCGGAGAATTACGGTAATGGCCGCTCGTAGGTACTCGGGGCTCTCGTGGACATTTTACAACGTAGAAAAATCTTCACGAGTCTTCACGAGCTTACCGCGTTTCCCGAGTACCTGCTGTTAGCGTTACGAGCCGCTAAGAGACGTACCTGCTACGTAAATTCTACGTGCTTACCACAAGTTTGTTTTTTTTTTAAACTCGGGAGAGCTCTTGAATTACCTATGTTTCTATGTTTCTATGTACTGTGGGACAGGCCCTTTAGAACGGAGATGAGGAGGAATTTCATTAGTCAGAGGGAGGTGAATCTGTGGAATTCATTGTCGCAGACGGCTGTGGAGGCCAAGTCATTGGGTATTTCTGAAGCGGAGATTGACTAGTTCTTGACTATTAAAGGGCCTGTCCCACTTACGCTATTTTAGGGCGATTGCTGGCAGTTGTCATAGTCGTAGCAGGTCGCCGAAAAACCAGCGACTCGATCCCCCTTCGACATAAAATTTGAAATAGAATCATTACTTTAACAACAACAAAAACCAAAGTCAGCACCAGAGACAACCTACATCACCTGGCGACAACTACAACAGCACCTGCATCAGGAGAAGTCAAGCTACGCTCATTGGCGTCAAACCCACCGTCACCGACTGTCTCCGAAACATGTTCAACATGTTGAAAATCCAGGGCGACCAGAAAGATGCTACGACTCTTTGGGCGACTGAGGAGACTACTCACAACTACACAGGTTACACTCCAGCGACCATGTGGCACAGGCCCTTTAGGGAGACAAAGGTTACGGGGAGAAGGCAGGAGAATGGGATTGAGAGGGAAAGATAGATCAGTCATGATTGAATGGTGGAGTAGACTCGATGGGCCAAATGGCCTAATTCTGTTCCTATGACTTACAAACTCATGAAAATGTGTATTGGATGCCACAATATCATATCACAGCATAAACCCAATAGCCACTACACTACACTACTACACTATCCTACAACACAAGGAAACTGGAACAATTCGAAAAGACTACATTACCCATCCTGAGAAGGACCCAATTACAAGTGGCAACTGCTTTTTATCTCGCAGAAAAGCATATTTCCAAAACATAAATGAGGTCAAGTTTAGATTTTTAGTTTAGTTTAAAGATACAACGCGGAAACAGACCCTTCAGCCCACAGAGTCTGCACCGACCAGCGATCCCCACACATTGATGGGCCTGACACACTTAGGCGGTTTTTCAGTCGCCTGAAAAACCACCAACTGGAACGGCGACTGTGGAACACACACTCACACACACACACAAATACATCACAAAGGCAGGGGCCAGGGAAAGCGGGGGGGGCGCAGTTTGAAATTCACACAGTACAATGCCAAAGTGATACAGACACACTCACCGAAATGAACAGGAAGGTTGGCGCTGTATTTAAGACGGCTAGCACGGTGTACGGTAAGTCCTTTAAAAGAGTGGGGGAGAAGTAGGGAAGGAGGAGTGGAGACAACTTTTAAGAAGCCAGACAACTTTTAATAAGCCAGAGATACACAGCTGTGAAGCTCGGCGGACATTTAACATTACCGGTCGGTTATCCTTGATTCTGAAAACTCCTGCTTACGTTTTTTGTCCCCCAATGAGCCAATGAAAATGCCCGGTCAGCAAAGGCGATTAACTAAAACTACCTACGACCACCTCGACTACCCATAACTACACGGCAACCCCGCTACAACCGCACCCACGACTCCAGGATTATCGGTTATCCGCATGACGACCAGTTTTTGGCCGCAGAAAATGTTTCAACAGGTTGAAAGATTTGCGGCGACCATACTGAGGCCGAGACTGGTTCCCAGAATGGGGGAACTCCTCTCGACCATGAAAGAGACTCACCAGAGACCACCAGCGAGCATGTGGCGACCATGTGGCGAGTGCAGAGTCTCCTGCACTCACCTAAAAAGTCGCCAAAGTGGGACAGGCCCATGACACTACCCTACACACACTTGGGACAATTTTACATTTACGCCAAGCCAATTAACCTAACAAACCTGTGCGTCTTTGGAGTGTGGGAGGAACCTGAAGATCTCGATGAAAACCCACGCAGGTCACAGGGAGAACGTACAAACTCTGTACAGGCAGCACCCGTAGCCAGGATCGAACCTAGGTCTCTGCCGCTGTAAGGCAGCAACTCTATCGCTGCGCCACCGTGCCACCCAAGTGGTGATCTTAATGTCACATATTTATAAATATTTATGATCTACAAATTTCACTTTGGAATGCAGTAATACATTTACCTCTGCTGTTCGAGTAGATTTATCACGCCTAATGCTAGAATCTGTTTCCCTGGAGACTGAATACATTAAAGGGCCTGTCCCACTTTCACGACCTAATTCATGACCTTTTTTACTCGTGGACATTTTTCATAGAAACATAGAAAATAGGTGCAGGAGGAGGCCATTCGGCCCTTCGAGCCAGCACCACCATTGATTGTGATCATGGCTGATCGTCCACTATCAATAACCCGTGCCTGCCTTCTCCCCATATTCTTTGACTCCACTAGCCCCTAGAGCTCTATCCAACTCAATCATCAGGCTAGAAAAAACGCCCCAACCTACTTGATGCCACGAGTACCTACGACTAGCATCACGACTTACCTACGACCCACCTACTACCTCCTACCACCTCCTATGACCTCGTGATGACCATGCTGCGAGAATGAGTCCAGGGCAAACTCAGCGAGGTCACAAATTAGGTCGTGAAAGTGGGACAGGCCGTTTAGGCTCAACCAAACGAACATCAGCCCATTTAATACATTAATAAATGATTCTATAGTCTAGATGTTCACAACAGGGAGGTGATCATTAGTGTGTTATTGGTAGAATATTTTGCATCAATGCTTGCACAAGCAAATAAAGAAAGCTGAACCACCAGTTTTAATTGAAGGCAGTAGTTTTGTTTAGAGCTATAGCGCAGAAACAGCCCCTTCGGCCCACCGAGTCCGCACCGACTAGCGAACCCCGCATATTAACACTACTCTCCACAAACTAGGAACAATTTACAATTACTATACACCAAGCCAATTAACCCACAAACCTGTTCGTCTTTGGAGTTTGGGAGGAAACCGGAGATCCCGTAGAAAACCCACGCAGGTCATGGGGAGAACGTACAAATTGCGTACAGACAGCAGCCGTAGACAGGATCGAACCCGGGTCTCTGGCAGCAACAAAATGGTGGTGTCTGCTAAAATAATACATCAGTCATCCTACACGGTGCATTCCATTCTTGAAGGAACACTTATCCTTAAGTACTTGTCACCGCTGGCCTGCTAAAAAATAGAAATCAACCGGCACAAACCATTGAAATACATTTTTACTATTTGCAGTAGTTAGTTTAGTTGAGAGGTTCAGTGAGGAAACAGGCCTTTCGGCCCACCGAGTCCACGCCAACCAATGATGACCCGTACGCTAGTTCTATCCTACACACTAAGGACAATTTACAGAAGCCAATTAACCTGAAAACCTGCACGTCACATGAAGAAAGTACAAATTCTATAGAGACAGCACCCGTGGTCAAGATCGAACCCAGGACTCTGCCGCTGTAAGGTGGCAACTCTACCGTTGTGCCACCCCATTTATGTATGAAGCACAAACGACAGTCTCAACATTGATCTTTGCTAAATATTGCTGGTCGCAGAAACACCCCTCTACCACTACCCAGTGTCACCTACAGCTGAGCAAGAATGAGCTGGCTCTAATTTTAATTTTAATTTCCCATTATCAATATTTCCACCTGTGAGGTCTCTGAATCTTTCATCTGGAATCCATTTTCATCTGAACTCAATGTGTTGTAATGAACTGCAGGTGCTGGCTTATACTGAGATAGACACAAAATGCTGGAGTCACTCAACGCATCAGGCAGCATCTAAGGAGAAAAGGAATAGGTGACGGTTTTCGATTCGGAACCCTGCTTCTCATCAGCGCCTCTACTTCCTGAGAAGATTACGGAGAGTCGGTTTGTCAAGGAGGACTCTCTCTAACTTCTACAGGTGCACAGTAGAGAGCTTGCTGACCGGCTGCATCGTGGCTTGGTTCGGCAACTTGAGCGCCCTGGAGAGGAAAAGACTACAAAAAGTAGTAAACACTGCCCAGTCCATCATCGGCTCTGACCTTCCTTCCATCGAGGGGATTTATCACAGTCGCTGCCTCAAAAAGGCTGGCAGCATCATCAAGGACCCACACCACCCTGGCCACACACTCATCTCCCTGCTACCTTTGGGTAGAAGGTACAGGAGCCTGAGGACTGCAACAAAATGGTTCAGGAATAGCTACTTCCCACAGCCATCAGGCTATTAAACTTGGCTCGGACAAAACTCTGAACATTAATACCCCTCCATCTGTTATTTGCACTTTATCAATTTATTAATCAAAGTCTAGTCAAACAAACTTTATTGTCATTTAGAAATACATCGATATATGCAGTTCCAAACGAAATTCCGTTGCATTTGGCTCCCTGTGCAACACGATAATTAACAGAAGGATAGGCATGGATAAAATGGATAAAAAGGATAAAAGGATAAATAGACAATGGTGGCAGCCCATTACATGGCATTCAAGAGTCTGATGGCTCGTGGGAAGAAGCTGTTGCAGAACCTTGATGTTCTGCTCCTTATGCTACGATATCTTTTGCCCAAGGGCAGCAGTGAACAGTCCGTGATGGAGATGTGTGGGGTCTTTTATAATACTGCTGGCCTTAGACACGCAACGTTTGGTCGCAATATCCCCGATTGAGGGGAGAGAGGTCCCGATGATTTTTTCCGCTGTCCTCACCACTCTCTGCACGGACATCCAGTCAGAGGCTTTACAGTCCCCAAACCAGACAGAGATACAGCTGGTCAAAATACTCTCTATGGTGCCCCTGTAGAAAGTGGTGAGGATGGGATGGGGGAGGTGAGTTCTTCTCATCCGGTGCAGAAAGTGCAACCGCCGTCAGCGCTGCCTGAAGTTTCAAGCGGGGCTGAAGGCAGCAGCAATTCTGCCTTTGCAGCACTGCGCATGCGTATCAGTCTACTGTGCATGCGCAGTGCAAGTTTCTTGGCGGGGTTTTCAAATATGGATTGTCAATATTTTAAGTGTATGTTAGGTAACAAAGAGAGAAGAATGGAGTTTGTGTATCAATAATGTGGTAAGTACATTTTGTGTTTATGTTTTTAAATACTGTATTTCCCGGGGTGTGGGGGTGGGGGGAGCGCTCCTTTCACAGCGTTTGGGGAGTCTGGCCCGGGGTAAAGTTGCGGGGAGGGCAAGAATTTTATGAATGAGGGGATTGGGATAATGCCACTTGCGACGCTCCTTGCACGGGGGCGTGCAATGACACCGCATTGAGGCTGGGGGGGGGGGGGGGGAGAGAGAGAGAAGCAGCTCGGGTGGCTGAGCGGCCGCCGGGCCGGACAGCGGAACCAGCCGCCACCTTAGCTCCTTCTGCCGGTCCCCACTCACCTCTGGCAGCTCTCCGTCTAAAAACCTCTCTCCTGCCGCTCGCTGGCCTCACTCATGTCCTTAAATTCCAACAGCGCGATTGAGGTTACTCGGCTGTGGGAATTTAAGGATTTGTAGGAAGCCGCTGACATGAGCGAAGTCGGTGAACGGCAGGTGACAGGTGTTCCGATGGAGAGCACTGCCAAAGGTGAGCGGGCCGGCAGAAGGCGCTGAAGTGGCGGCCAGTTCAGCTGTCGGGTCCCGGTGGCTACTCCCCGAGCTGCTTCTATCCCCAGCTACAGTGCGTGGCTTCGCGCCCGGAGAGCTGCGGTAGCGGTGAGTGAGTGAGTTACTGGCAGTATCCCCGACACCCTCCTTCTCAACACTCGTGCCCAACCCACAACTTTACCCCTGGTACAGACTCTCCACACGTTGTGAAAGGAACTGTTTCCCCAATTGGTCTAGGACTAGCAAGCCTTGGGCAAATTAAAATGTCACTGTTTTATTTATTTATTTATTTAACGGGGAGAACAATCTGCGCATGCGCGGTTTATATTTTCTTTTAAAGCGGACTGAGTGCCTACCCTGAGTAATTACTCACGGCACGTGCCTGCCATTGAGTTACCCTGGCATTTTGTGTATCTCAACTGAACTTACCTATCTTCAACCTGGCCCTCCATGGCGACATCTTCTCCTGCCATCTCCCAATCCACACTACCCGCTTCCCAAAGCAAGAAAGTATTTTTTCAGATCATTCAGAAATAATGCTGCTCTTTCCTCGTCCACGCTCTGGCCACCCATGCACCCTCGGTATGAGTGTTTCAAATTAAAATGTGAACTTTATTTGTTTTACCACAACTCTGCTCAGTTTTGTGTGAGTTACTTTGCCAGCCAATGTAACTAGCTCCATCATCAATTATTTAGTCTCCAACTGAACAATGCAATTCCCATTAGTTTCAGACTTAAGCAATCATCTCTTTCCCCTGACCCTTCCTGACATGTTGTAGCTACCATGACGTGAACACATAACATTAACTGTGGCGCAGCGGTAGAGTTGCTGCCTCACAGCACCAGAGACACAGGTTCGATCCTGACTTCGGGTGCTGCCTGCATGGAGTTTGTACCATTGTACGTTCTCTCTGGGTTCTCTGGTTTTACGATAGACAACAGTCAACAGTTGCAGAAGTAGGCCATTCAGCCCTTCGGGCCAGCACCGCCATTCACTGTGATCATGGCTGACCATCCACAATCAGTACCCTGTTCCTGCCTTCTCCCCATATCCCTTGACGCCGCTATCTTTAACAGCTCTATCTAACTCTCTCTTGAAAGCATCCAGAGATTTGGCCCCCACTGCCTTCTGAGGCAGAGAATCCCACAGATTCACAACTCTCCGGGTGAAAAAGATTTTCCTCATCTCCGTTCAACATGGCCTACCCCATATTCTTAAACTGTGTTTCCTCCCTCATTCCAAAGACGTGCAGGTTTGTAGGTTAATTGACTTCTGTAAAATTGCCCCCAGTGTGTAAGATACGGAATTGGGATAGCACGGTGGCGCAGCGGTAGAGTTGCTGCCTTACAGCGAATGCAGCGCCAGAGACCCAGGTTCGATCCCAACTACGAGTGCTGTCTGTATGGAGTTTGTACGTTCTCCCCGTGACCCGCGTGAGTTTCTTCCGAGTGGTTTCCCCCCACACTCCAAAGACTTACACGTCTGTAGGTTAATTGGCTTGGTAAATATAATAGTCCCCAGGGGGTGTAAGATAGTGTTAATATGCAACTAAATTTAAAGCGGCACTTTCTTCCCAATAACCCTCTCTGGCTAAACCCCTCCCTTCACCACCTCCAGTTTAAATTCCAGTTGGAATATTTTGGAGGACCAAGTAATCAAGGACCAAGAACCAAGATCGCTGGTCGGCGCGGACCCAGTGGGCCGAAGGGCCTGTTTCCACGCTGTAGCTCTAAACTAAGAAAACTAAACTAAACATAGAACTAGTATGGGGTGATCATTGGTCAGCGCGGAGTCGGTGGGACGAAGGGCCTCTTTCTACGCTGCATGTCAAAGACCAAAAAAACCTAAAGCAAAACAAGGAACCGCAGATGCTGGTTAATACACAAAAGGACACAAAAGTGCTGGAGTAACTCAGCAGGTCAGGCAGCATCTCTGGAGAGCACAGTTCCAACACAGTGAGGAATGCTGTGGTGAATGTCTGTGTTCAATTAAGTTGTGGATTGTGTCCTTTTTTTAATTGTAACGCTGCATGGTAAATTCATCTCGCTGCACCTTATGGTGCATGTGACAAATACATTTGGACTTGAACTTGATGAGTGATGTTTCCTGCTCGGGATCCTCCTTGAGGTCTTGACCAGAAACGTCAAGTGTCCACGTTCTCCCGAGATGCTGCCTGACCCGCTGAGTTACTGCAGCACTCTGTGTCCTGATGCGTAACTGTGTGTTCACCCGCACTGGGCTACAAGAAGGAAGTCACTGGGCTCCAGCCCAAGACTTGGCTGCAGGACCTAGAGTGGCACACAGTGCAATGCTGAAGGAGTGTCACACACTCGGAGGTGCAAGGTTAACTAAACAACCTTTTTTGGAGGAGATAATAGGTCCTTTGGCACTGTCTCGGAATAGAGTAATGAAATGTTCCCTGGCTCTTTTGGCCAACAGTGATCGCTCAACCAGAAACACTAATTAATGGGATGTGGGAGTCCCTGACGAGACCAGCATCCATCGAACGGCACCATCATTATGGGAATGCAGTGCGGTCACATTGACTGCTATATTTCAATACTCCAACACTGATTTCACAGCTAAAGTGCTTCGCTGTCATCAAACTGTTTAGAGGCACTCTGCATATGGAATAAAAGGACAGTACAGCACAGGAACAGGCCCTTCAGCCCACAACTCTTTCCAGCTGGTGTCAGGCAGTTGAATCATCCTCCCACAACTAGAGAGCGGTCTGAGGAAGGGTCTTGACCTGAAACGTTCTCTCCAGAGATGTTGCCTGTCCCGATGAGTTACTCCAGCATTTTAAATCCATCTTTAGTCCTGGACTACTATCTACCTCATTGTTGAGCCTCGGACTATCTTTGATCGGACTTTACTGCCTTTACATTGCACTAAGCGTTATTCCCTTATCATGTATCTGGCTCATACACTGTAAAAGGCTCGATTGCAATCATGTATTGTCTTGTTGCTGAATGGGTAGCACGCAACAAAAGCTTTTCACTGTACCTCGGTACACATGACGATAAACT
Organism: Raja brachyura; assembly: GCA_963514005.1. The sequence continues at coordinate 10,325,454 of OY740804.1, forward strand.
AAACCAAGCTGAATGTCCATGCTGGACATGATGCTAAGTTAAACTAATTCATACCTCCCACTAGCATGAAAGGTGCCATATAAATTCCTTGAACAAAGATCTTAAGATCATATGATCATAAATGATAGGAGCAGAATTAGGCCATTCAGCCCATCAAGTCTATTCCGCCATTCAATCATGGCTGCTCTATCTCTCCCTCCTAACCCCATTCTCCTGCCTTCTCCCCATAACCTCTGACATCCGCACTAATCAAGAATCAATCTATCTCTGCCTTAAATATATCCAATGACTTGGCCTCCTCAGCCGTCTGTGGCAAAGATTTCCACAGAATCATCACCCTCTGTCGAAAGAAATTCCTACTCATCTCCTTCCTAAAGGAACGTCCATTAATTCCGAGGCCTTGACCTCCACAAGCTGCTGGAGGAACTCATTGGGTCAGGCAGCATCTGTGGGGGGAAATGGGCAGATGACGTTTCGGGGCAGGGGCTCTATCAACAGGCCCTTCGGCCCACGGGTTCGTGCCGACCACCAATCACTGGCTCACACTCGTTCTATGTTACCCCCACTTTCCCACATGAGGGGCAATTTGTAGAGCAAATCAGCCTACAAACCCGCACGTCTTTGGGATGTGGGAGGAATCCAGAGCGCCCGGGGGAAAGCCACGCTGGGTCACAGGGAGAACGTGCAAACTCCACGCAGAGAGCAGCCATAGATGGGGATCGAACGCTAGCATTGTGAGGCAGCAGCTCTTCCAGTGCTCAGCGTGCACTCTCAGCACTTTAGTTAGTGGGCACCGCTGTAGGAAGCTAGATCTCCCTCCAGTTGCAGGTGGTCAGATTCAACAGAACCCGTGGTCTTCAACCCTGCAATAGCTCTGTTGCCACATGAGCTCTGTGCTGTTTCTTTATCTTGCCGTATGTGTCTATTTTGGTGCAGCAGATCTGTGTTGGTGGAGTAGTCAGTCTAAAGCTGCGTGCTATGTTCTTTTAGCAGCTATGCTTAAATGAATATGTAAGGACGCACGGTAGCACAGCGGTGGAGTTGCTGCCTTACAATGCCGGAGACCCAGTGCTGTCCGTACAGAGTTTGTACGTCCTCCCTGTGACTGCGTGGGTTTTCTCCGAGATCTTCGGTTTCCTCCCACGCCCCAAATGTACCATTATGCCATTGGCCTGGTATAAATGTAAATTGTCCCTGATGCGTGTAGGGTCGTGTTAGTGGACGGGGTGATTACTGGTCGGCACGGACTCGATGGGACGAAGGGCCTGTTTCCACGCTGTATCTCGGAACTAAACAGAGCAAAGCACTGGTCAATGGACTGTGTCTTGAGTAAGAGATGAAGCTGATTTGTTCACGATCATTTGTGGACAATCCTTGGTACAACATTCTCAAAAAGAAGCATGAGCCACTGGTAATGGCCAACCATAGGTTTGTTAAAATGTCACCTGGGCTCCAATGATCACCGCAGCACGGTGGCGCAGCGGTAGAGTTGCTGCCATGCAGAACCAGCGACCCGCGTTCATTCCTGACTACGGGTCCTTGTCTGTGCAGGATTTGTACCTTCTCCCCGTGACCTGGTTGGATTTTCTCTGAGAGTTCAATTTTCCTCCCACACTCCAGAGACGTACAAGTTTGTAGGTTTATTGACTTTGGTAAAAATTGTCAATTATAACTAGCGTGTAGCACAGTGTTAGTGTACGGGGATCGCATGGTCCCGGTGGGCCAAAGGGCCTATTTCCATGCTGTATTTCTAAACGGAACCTAATTAAATTCGATAGACATTTTAAAAAATTTAGTAAATCAGCGGGCCAGACAGCGTCTCATCCCTTTTCTCCAGAGATGCTGTCTGTCCCGCTGAGTTACTCGTGCTTTTTGTGTCTATCTTCGAATTAAACCAGCATCTGCAGTTCCTTCCTAAACTAAATGAGATTATGAGGATAGATTGCATTAATTATGCTCCCTGGATTATGGAGAGTCAATGGATGAATTGACTGCCCTTTTTGTGATTTGGAAAGGGAATTGAGAGTGTAGATTGTGAAGTGCCTTTGGTGCAGAGAGGATTGAAACACGGGGACTTTGAAATCAGTTTGTTCAAGAAAAGTTTTGCATACTCAAACCAAAACCAAACATTAGCTTAGCTGGTAAAATTAAAATGTTGAAGGCAGATAAGCTTTTGCCACCCATGGTGATAAAATTATATAGATCCAAGGCAAACATATGTGCTTAACATAAATTATGATGTGTGATTCAAGGGTTCAATGATTCAATAATACTTCATTGTCACGTGAACCGAGGTACAGTGAAATGCTTTGTTTTGCTTACAACCTGGTAAAATCACACAGCAGAACTCGCCTCAGCAGTACGCAAGTCGCCATGCTTCCTGCACCAACAACGTTTAGTTTCGGTTTGTTTAGAGCACAAACAGGCCCTTCAGCCAACCGTGTCCGCACCGACCAGCGATCCCCACGCATTAACACTATCCCACGCACACTCGGGACAATTTACACTTAAACCAACAAACCTGCACGTACTTGAGGTGTGGGGGTAAACCGAAGGGCTCGGAGAAAGCTCACGTAGGTCATGGGGAGAAGGTACAAACCTCGTACAGTCAGCACCAGTAGTCAGGATTGAACTTGGGTGTCTGGCTCTACAAGCGCTCTAAGGCAGTAACTCTACCGCTGTGCCACCGTGCCGCCCTACAAAAAGTTAATCGAACAGTTGTATCTTCTGCTGCCGCTGCACGTGGCAGCGAGCAGCCTCCTGCCCCATCCTCCCCCTCCATCCTCTATAAAACGGTAGAACAGGCTCAGCAAATTAAATTGCCTAAACTCAATCCCATATTTCCATTCTTCTTTTTTGGGCCGAAGGGCCTGTTTCCGTACTGTATGTCCCCATGACGACGATGTACCAAGGATATAAACGTTTCCAGACCAGCACCTGGTTCTCCCCATGATTGCATGGATTTTCCTCGGGTGCTCCGGTTTCCTCCCACACACCAAAGATGTACAGGTTTGTATATTAATTGGCTTTGTTAAATTGTCCCTAGTGTGTAAGGATAGTGTTGGTGTGTAGGGGTCGATGGTCAGCATGGTGTCGGTGGGCCGAAGGGCCTGTTTCTGCGCTGCATCACTAAACTAAACTAAACTAAACTAAACTCGGGTTCGATCCTCATCTCGGGTGTTGTCTATGTGGAGTTTGCATGTTCTCCCCGTGACCACGTTTGTTAAGTTTGTAAGCTCCAGTTTCCTCCCACATCTCAACAACATGCGTATTTGCAGGTTGGTTGGCTTCTATAACTTGTCCCTAGCATGTGGGTGGCTGGACGAGAACGTGGAGTAACATAGAACTCGCCTGAACGGGAAGTGATGGGCGACATAGGCTCGGTGGGCCGAAGGGCCTGATTCCATGTTGCATCGTTTCAATGATTCAATTACTTTTGGAGAAGGACGTGGATATGCAGGGAATGGAGGGATATGTATCATGTGTAGGCTGATAGAGTTGGTCTTGGCAGCATGCGCGGCCACAGACATTGTGGGCCGAAGGGCCTGTTCTGCGCTGTACTGTTTTATGGACCGAAAATGCAAGAGTAGTCTGAAGTAGAGTCTCGACCCTAAATGTCATCCATTCCTTCTCCCCAGTGATGTTGCCTGTCCCGCTGAGTTACTCCAGCTTCCTGTGTCTATCTTCGGTTTAAACCAGCATGTGCAGTTTCTTCCTACACACTGTACTGTTCTATGTTCTATTCAACGGGAGACAAGTGTTCAAAGCCCCCACCACAGCAGATGGGGAATTTAAATTCAGTTGTTAAAATAAATGTGCTTTCAAAGGCTGTGATGAGAATTGGTGAATAGGAAATTGCTGGATTGTAGTTAAAAGCCTTCTGTTTCAGTAATCTTCTTTAAGGCAAAAATATTTCACTGCCCTAATGGCCTCTTTGACTCCTGACCCACCAATATTGTTCGTTTTTCATTGCCTACGTTTTTCATTGTTCAGGGGCAATTTGAGATGGGCAACAAATGCAGACCCCCCTCCCCATATCCCGTGAATGAGCTGCAGACCTTCTAAAGAGGACAATGGATCAGAGAGGCCTGGGTTTGCTCACCGCCGAGCAGTGGTTCGATCATAGAAACATAGAAAATAGGTGCAGGAGTAGGCCATTCGGCCCTTCGAGCCTGCACCGCCGTTCAATATGATCATGACTGATCATCCAACTCAGTATCCCGTACCTGCCTTCTCTCCATACCCCCTGATCCCTTTAGCCACAAGAGCCACATCCAACTCCCTCTTGAATATAGCCAATGAACTGGCCTCATACTTTATTGTCATGTGTACCTGGATACAGTGAAATCCTTTATTTTGCACACTATTCGGTAAAATCTTACCATACACAAGCACAATCAAAAGCACAAAACTGCATCAATTGTTGTCGACTTCACGGGGATAGAACGCAAACACTCGCCGTGTATCCAGCGCCATTTTGTGCACTTCAAATTCCAAGTTCTTTTATAGAGGGCAGCACGGTGGCGCAGCGGTAGAGCTGCTGCCTGACAGCGCCAGAGCCCCCGCGTTCGATCCTGACTACGGATACTTGTATGTTCTCCCCGTGGCCTGCGTGGGTTTTCTCCAAAATCTTTGGTTTCATCCCACACACCTAAAGGGTTGTCCCACTTAGGAGACTTTTTAGGCAACTTGGCTGTCGCCACATGGTTGCCGGGGTGTCGCCTGTATGGTCGTGAGTCGTCTCCTCAGTCGCCCAAAGAGTCGTAATGTTTTTCTGGTCGCCGCTGGATTTTAAAATGACCAAAAATTGTCGGCAACAGTGGGCTTGACGCCAATGAGCGTAGCTTGACTTCTCCTGACGTGTGTGCTGTCGTAAGTTGTTGCCACGATGATATAGCTTGTCGCCGGTGCTGACCGGCAAATTACATAGGCGACTGAATTTGTTTAAGTTGGCTGCAGTTGTTGGTGACAGGGTGGTCGTAGCTTGTCGTAGCTGATGGGTCCTAATGATTCGCCGGTTGTTGGCAGCTTGCCGTAGCTTGATATCATCTGGGTGGTGGGTTGTAGTAGCTTGCCACAGACATTGTCGTGGGGGGTCCAGTCATCGGTTGTTTGGCGACCTGCTTCGACTTTGACAGTCACCGGCAGTCAGCGAAACAATCGCCTAAGTAGGACAGGCCCATTAGATGTACAGGATTGTAGGTTAATTGGCTTGGCATAACATGTAAATTGCCCCTAGTGTGTGCAGGATAGTGTTAGTGCGCTTGGGTTTTTGCTGGTTGGTGCGGAATCGGTGGGCTGAAGGGCCTGCTTCCCTGTTGTATCTTGAAGCTAAACTAAACTAATCTAAAATTGCATCGATTGTAATAGACTTCACTGGGACAGAACACAAAGCGTGGCCACGCTTCTGGCACCATTTTGTGCCCTTCAAGGCTCAAGTTCCTGAGTAGAACTCATCAGACTCAACAGTGTTTTGCCTTGGTCATCAAGGCCCGTTGTCCCGGTGACGGCAGTGGGTCAGGGGTCGGCCTGGCCTTGAGATGCTGTTGGTGTCCTCCACCGTTGCCCTGCCGCTCCGTGCCTCTGCAGGCCGCGTCCGATCCGCGCACTCGGTCTCTGTGAGGGCTCCAGTGGTGCCTGAACCACCAGATAGCCTGGATAGAGTGGATGTGGAGAGGAAGTTTCCATTAGTGGGAATATAAACACATTTGCCTGATTTTTCGACCAATATTCCAGACAAGAAATATATATCCGTCATGTCACTGATGAAGTGATTTACGTAGGAGGATTTGATGATATTGCTATTGACAGTATGAATACACAGTGTACAATGACACCAATAGGCAGAACAATCTGTAAAATTAAACTTTACCTCCAAGTACTACATTTTCCAGTCAAATTTCAAGAAATATTTGTACTTTGGGATGATGAGTTACTTTAATTTTAATTGTCTGCAATTTGCAGTCTATTCACAAACACTATAAATATATTTTTAATCTGAAAATAGCTTGACATTATTTTGTAATGTTAGAATCTTACACTACATTACTTTTCAAAGTGCGAGCGAGACCTATTAGAATATGAATCAGGATTGCCTGAATGTTGTCATTTACCTTAATGCACCCCTGTGAACACATTGACTGCTTTCTAAAGGTGTTCGAAGTAAAATCAAAGAGGATTTATGAATTCACTCTGTACTATTTTAGGGTTTAATTTCCAAAACACGTGGGATTTGCAGCATAATTGACAAACTGTAAATTGTCCCTAATGTGTAGAAGGATACAAAGTGCTGGAGTAACTCAGCAGGTCAGGCAGCATCTCCGGAGAACATGGATAGGTGATGTTTTGGGTTAGAAACATAGAAACATAGAAAATAGGTGCAGGAGGAGGCCATTCGGCCCTTCGAACCAGCGATCATGGCTGATCGTCCCCAATCAATAACCCGTGCCTGCCTTCTCCCCATATCCCTTGATTCCACTAGCCCCTAGAGCTCTATCTAACTCTCTCTTAAATCCATCCAGTGATTTGGCCTCCACTGCCCTCTGTGGCAGGGAATTCCACAAATTCACAACTCTCTAGGTGAAAATGTTTTTTCTCACCTCAGTCTTAAATGGCCTCCCCTTTATTCTAAGACTGTGGCCCCTGGTTCTGGACTCGCCCAACATTGGGAACATTTTTCCTGCATCTAGCTTGTCCAGCATCTTTATATCACTTCTCTTTTGACTCCTCCCATTTCCTCCAAACACAAGGCGTAGCTATGGGCACACGCATGGGCCCTAGCTACGCCTGCCTCTTTGTCGGGTACGTCGAACAATCTTTGTTCTCGGCGTACCAGGGCCCCACCCCCGACCTTTACCTCCGTTACATTGACGACTGCTTTGGTGTCACCTCCTGCACCCACGCAGAACTGACTGACTTTATCCATTTCACCACCAACTTCCATCCGGCACTCAAATATACTTGGACCATTTCCGACATTTCCCTACCATTCCTTGACCTCACCATCTCTATTGCAGGTGACACACTCCTGACTGACATCCACTACAAACCAACTGACTCCCACAGCTACCTGGACTACTCTTCCTCCCATCCTGCTTCCTGTAAGGACTCCATCCCCTATTCCCAATTCCTCCGACTACGCCGCATCTGCTCCCAGGATGACGTGTTCCACACCAGGTCATCGCAAATGTCCTCATTCTTCAGAGAACGGGGTTTCCCCTCCCCCACTATCGATGAGGCTCGCACCAGGGTCTCCTCCATACCCCGCAACACTGCCCTCTCTCCCCATTCCCCCACTCACAACAAGGGCCGAGTCCCCCTGGTCCTCACCTTTCACCCCACCAGCCAGCGCATACAACAGATAGTCCTCCGCCAGTTTCGCCACCTCCAACGTGACCCCTCCACTTGCCACATCTTCCCATCTCCCCCCCTGTCTGCCTTCCGCAAAGACCGCTCCCTCCGCAACTCCCTCGTCAATTCTTCCCTTCCCTCCCGCTCCATTCCTTCCCCGGGCACTTTCCCTTGCAACCGCAAGAGATGCTACACTTGTCCCTTCACCTCCCCCATCCACTCCTTTCAGGGACCCAAGCAGTCATTCCAAGTCCGACAGAGGTTCACCTGCACCTCCTCCAACCTCGTCTACTGCATCCGTTGCTCCAGATGCCAGCTAATCTACATCGGTGAGACCAAGCGGAGGCTAGGCGATCGTTTCGCCGAACACCTCCGCTCGGTCCGCAACAACCAACCCGACCTCCCGGTGGCTCAGCACTTCAACTCCCCCTCCCACTCCGTATCCGACCTCTGGGTCCTGGGCCTCCTCCATGGCCAGAGTGAACAACACCGCAAGTTTGAGGAACAACATCTCATATTCCGCTTGGGGAGTCTGCATCCTCTGGGCTTAAACATTGAATTTTCTCAATTCTGTTAACCCAGACTGCTCCTTTCCCCCCACCCCCCCACCTCTCCCTCAGCCCTCGGGCCCTGACATTCCTTCTCCATCTCCCCCCCCCCCCCCCCCCCAAGTCGCACTAGCTTCTCATTTTCACACCAGAAACAGCTTACAATGGCTTGCTTCCCTTATCACCAATACTTTTTTGCATATCTTTCACTCATTGTTCTTGCTTTATCTCTCCATATCACTGTTTATATCTCTCGTTTCCCTGATCCCTGACCAGTCTGAAGAAGGGTCTCGACCCGAAACGTCGCCTATCTCCTTCGCTCCTTAGATGCTGCTGCACCCGCTGAGTTTCTCCAGCTTTTTGTGTAACCATCTTTATAAGAGACCCTTCTTCAGTATATTAATGAATAGTAGATCCTGGCAAAAGATTCAGCTGCATTGGTGCAATAAACTAAACCTGCCAGAGCTTTTATAGAATCACTGACTATATAGTCCAATAAATTCTGCTTCACCACCCATCCCCATTCCCCTGCATTTATTATTTTATTACGTTTTAAATGCTTATCCAGTTCCCTTTCCAATAAGACAGACAAAAAAAGCTGGAGTAACTCCGTGGGTCAGGCAGCATCTCTGGAGAAAAGGAATAGGACCCTACTTCCACTTTAGAGAGTTTGATGTCCAGTAACCTGATCTGTTTCTGTTATCTTGTCCTTGTACAATCATGCTTTTAACTGAAGTAAAAGCCTCGCCGTTCAACATTGCTTCAGCATTGTCCAATACATCGAATCATAGACTCTTACAGCTTGGTAATAGGCCATTCATCCACACTAGCCCACGGTGGCCAATATGCCCCATCTACACCAGCGCTAGTGACCTGGGTTCAATGCTGGCCACGGGTGCTGTCTGTAAGGGGTTTGTACGTTCTCCCTGTGACCTGTATGGGTTTCTCCAATTGTTACGGCTTCCTCCCACGCTCGAAAGACATACAGGCTTGTAGGTTAATTGGCTTGGTAAAATTGTATATTGTCCCTAGTGTGTGTAGGATAGTTTTAGTGTGTGAGGATTCGCTTGTCGGCGCGGATTCAGTAGGCCGAAGGGCCTGTTTCAAAACTGTATTTCTAAACTAAACTAAACAAAACAAGATGACATAGGTTTAAGGTGAGGGGTGAGGATAGATCTAGTGTATGGGTGATCGCTGGTTGCCACAGACCCGGTGGGCCGAAGGGCCTGTTTCCTTGTTTTATCCCTAAACAGTACGTTCTCCCGAATGCATGACCGCCTAAATCTAAATATATATGTTCTCCACGTGACAGCGTGGCAATAGGCCCTCCGGTCCAACTTGCCCATGCCGCCCAAAATGCCCCATCTACATTTGTTCCACCTGCCCGCGTTTAGGCCAGATCCCTCCAAACCTTTCCTAACCATGCACTCAAGCTCCTAGATCCCTCTGCTCGACAGCACACTTCAGAGCCCTGCTATTCACCGTGTAGGTCCTGCCCTTATTAGACTGCCCAGAATGCAAAACCGCACACTTCTCAGTATTAAATCCCATCGACCATTCCTCAGCCCACCTGCCCATCCGATCAAGGATGCTGCAATTTCAAGCCAAGTCAAGAGAGTTTATTGTCATGTGTCCCAGATAGGACAATGACATTCTTGCTTGCTGCAGACCAACAGAATATTGTAGGCATAAATACAGATCAGATCAGTGTGTCCATATACCATAGAATATATATATGCACACATAAACAAACAGATAAAGTGCAATAGGCTGTTATAGTTCAGAGTTGTGTTTAATAGTCTGATGGCTGTGGGGAAGTAGCTGTTCCTGAATCTGAATGTTGCAGATTTCAGGCTCCTGTACCTTCTACCTGAAGGCAGCGGGGAGATGAATGAGTGGCCAGGATGGTGTGGGTCCTTGATGAAGTTGGCACCCTTTTCGAGGCAGCGACTGCGATAGATCCCCTCGATGGTAGGGAGGTCAGAGCCGATGATGGACTGGGCAGTGTTTACAACTTTTTGCAGCCTTTTCAGCTCCTGGTTGCTCAGGTTGCCGTATCTTCACTGGCACTGGCAACAATCTCCACCATCTACAATACCACCACTTAAATGTGATCAAAAGCTTCTGCCTCAACCACCTCTAACGGCAGCTCGTTCCATACGCCCACCACCCTCTGTGTAAAAGAAGTTGCCCCGTGGATTCCCATTACACTTTTGGCCTTCTCACCTCAGGTCTCTGGTGCTGTGAGGCAGCAGCTCTGCCACCTGCGTCACTGTGCTGGCTGCCATTTGCCTCGCGAGATATAATCCCGATTAGATGCATTGTTACACTGCCCGGCACAAATTGCAGATTCCCACAGTGCTAAAATGTCGTCTGAACCTAGTCAATTCCACTTTCATCTGTGAAGCTTGCCGAACACAGCACTCAACACTTGTATCTCCACTCTGCCCGCAGGTGATAAATTTAAATCAATTTATTTTATTTCAAATCTTCCTGGCATTTTTCCTATTGATTGATTCATAGAGAGATACCACAGGGCTACCAGACCCTTGCATCTACTGGCTCTGTGCCGACCATGGACTATCCAGTTATACTAATCTTACATTCACTTTTAGTCTCCTCGTACTTCCATCAACTTTGCTTTAGACTTTTGAGATACAGCAGTGTGGAAAATGTCCAGTCGGCCCACTGCCTCCGCGCCGACCAGCGATCACCCCGTAAACTAGCACCACCCTACACACACTTGGGGACAATTTGCAATTCACAGAAGTCAATTAACCTACAAACCTGCACGTTTTCGGAGTGTGGGAGGAAACCGGAGCACCCGGAGAAAACCCACGCGGTCACAGGGGACCATTCTTCAGACAGAAATAGTCAGAGAGTCATAGAGTCAGCACGGAAACAAGCCCTTCGGCTCAACTTGCCCACACCGGCCAACATGTCCCAGCTACACCTGTCCCACCTGCCCGGCTTTGGCCCATATCCTTCCAAACCTGTCCTATCCATCCACCTGTCTAACTGCATCAAACGTTGGGACAGTCCCTGCCTCAACTACCTCCACTGGCAGCTTGTTCCATACTCCCACCACCCTTTGTGTGTAAAAGTTACCCCTCAGGTTCCTATTAAATCTTTCCCCCTTCACCTTAAATCGAGTAGGTGGTCCTCGATTCACCTACTCTGGGCAAGAGACTCTGTGCATCTACCCGATCTATTCCTCTCATGATTTTATGCACCTGGGTTTTATACAGTGGGTTAGCATATGATGAGCATTTGACTGCACTTGGCCTCTACTCGCTGGAGTTTAGAAGGTTGAGGGGGGCCCTCATTAAAACTTACAGAATAATGAAAGGCGTAGATAGTGTGGATTTGGACAGGATGTTTCCACTGGTGAGAGAGTCTAGGACCAGAGGTCACAGGCTCAGAATTAAAGGGCGCTCTTTTAGAAAGAAGGTAAGGAGGAACTTCTTTAGTCAGAGGGTAGTTAATCTGTGGAACTCATTGCCACAGAGGACTGTGGAGGCCAAGCCAGTGGATATTTTTAAGGCAGAGATAGGCAGATTCTTGATTAGAGTGGGTGTCAAGGATTACGGGGAGAAGGCAGGAAAATGGGTTTAGGAGGCAGAGATCAACCATGATTGAATGGCGGAGTGGACCCGATGGGCCGAATGGCCTAATTCTGCCTCTATATCTTGTGAACGTGAGCATTTATAAGATCAACCCTCATCCTCCTGTGCTCCAAGGAATAGAGTCTACTCAACCTCACCCTATAGCTCACACCCTCTAGTCCGGACAACATCCTCGTAAATCTTCTCTGTACCCTTTTCTGCTTGATAACATCTTTCCCATAACATGGGAATTGTGTCTACCTTAAGCTATCTGGTAGTATAGCATTATGGCTCTTGGATATGGATGTGCGGAGATTAGCTGCAGTGTTGCCTGCATTGCAGCAGTGACAATATTTCAGAATTGTATCACCTTTGGGCAGCATGGTGGCGCAGCGGTAGAGTTGCTGCCTCACAGCGCCAGAGACCCGGGTTCGATCCCGACTGTGGATGCTGTCTGTACGTGCCTGGATTTTCTCAGGATGCTCCAGTTTCCTCCCACACTCCAAAGACGTACAGGTTTGTCGGCTCTTTGGCTCGGTAAAATTGCAAATTGTCCCCAGTGCGTGCAGGGCAGTGTTAGTGTGCGGGGATCGCTGGTCGGCGCAGACTCGGTGGGCCGAAGGGCCCATTTCCGCGCTGTATCTGTCAACTACACCGCTCCATTGACATTAAGCAATGTCCTGGGTGTTAAGAGGTGCTATATTAAGGAAGGTTAATTATTCCTTGTGCTGCCGCCTTCAGCCACACACCCCGCAGAGCACCATTCTGTCTCCAGAAGGCTTCCTAATCATTCCAACAGATGCACAGGCTAGATGTGTGACCTTGTTTGTAGCAAGATCTCTCTGCACTGATTTTATTCCAGAAACGATTAACTTTAAACCAGGCCAAGGATTACACATATTTTTTATTACTATTCAATGCTGGCATTCATCCACACGGGCAGTAATCCTTCCTGCGCGCACAGTGCATTCAGAAGGCATTCAGACCCCTTCACTTTTTCCACATTTTGTTACATTACAGCATTATTCTAAAATGGATTAATTCTTTTTTTTTTTATCATCAATCTACACACAATACCCCATAATTAAAAAGTGAAAACAGGCATTTAGACATGTTTGCAAAGTAATTAAAATGAAATAAATGAAATATCACATTTGCATAAGTATTCAGACCCTTTACTCAGTACTTTGTTGAGGCACCTTTGGCAGCGATTACAGCCTCAAGTCTTCTTGGGCATGACGCTACAAAACCTGGCACACCTGTATTTGGGTAATATCTCCCATTCTTCTCTGCAGATCCTCTCAAGCTCTGTCAGGTTGGATGGGGAGCGTAGATACACAGCTATTTTCAGGTTCCTCCAGAGATGTTAGATCGGGCTCAAGCCATGGTCTGGCTGGGCTACTCAAGGACATTCACAAAGCCACTCCTGCGTTGTCTTGGCTGTGTGCTAAGGGTCGTTGTCCTGTTGGAAGGTGAACCTCCGCCCCAGTCTGAGGTCCAGATCACTCTGGAGCAGGTTTTCATCAAGGATCTCTCTGTACTTTGCTCCGTTCATCTTTCCCTCGATACTGACTAGTCTCCCGGTTCCTGCCGGTGAAAAACATCCCCACAGCATGATACTACCACCACCATGCTTCACCGTAGGTATGGTATTGGCCAGGTGAGGAGCGGTACCTGGTTTCCTCCAGACATGACACTTGGCATTCAGGCCAAAGAATTCAAGCTTGGATTCATTAGACCAGAGAATCTTGTTTCTCATGCCTTTTGGCAAACTCCAAGCGGGCTGTCATGTGCCTTTTACTGAGGAGTGGCTTCCATCTGGCCACTCTACCATAAAGGCCTGATTGGTGGAGTGCTGCAGATATAGTTGTCCTTCTGGAAGTTTCTCCCATCTCCACAGAGGAACTCTGGAGCTCTGTCAGTGTGACCATCGGGTTCTTGGTCACCTCCCTGACCAAGGCCCTTCTCCCCCGATTGCTCAGTTTGGCCAAGAGACTAGCTTCTATGAAGAGTCCTGGTGGTTCCAAAGTTCTTCCATGTAAGAATGACGGAGGCCACTGTGCTCTTCGGGACCTGCAATGCTGCAGAAACTGTTTTATACCCTTCCCCAGATCTGTGCCTCGACACAATCTTGTCTCAGTGGTCTAGGGACATTTCCTTCGTCTTCATGGCTTGTTTTTTACTCTGACATGTACTGTCAACTGTGGGGCCTTATATAGACAGGTGTGTGCCTTTCCAAATCATGGCCAATCAATTTAATTTACCACTGGTGGGCACCAATCAAGTTGTAGAAAGAGCTCAAGGATAATCAATTGAAACAGGATGACCTAAGCTCAATTTTGAGTGTCACAGCAAAAGGTCTGAATACTTATGTAAATGTGATATTTTCTTTTTTTTTAATTACTTTGCAAAGTAATTGTTTTCGCTTCTTTGTAGATTGTGTGTAGATTGGTGATAAAAATTGTGTGTAGATTGATGATAAAAAATTAAAAATAAGGCTGTAAATGTGGAAAAAGTGAAGGGGTCTGAATACTTTCTGAATTCATTGTGTCTGCTTTTTTTTAATCACAATATCCTTTTATTACTTTCTCTTCAGCTGCGTCGTCAACCGTACGCAGTGGCGCAGCGGTAGAGTTGTTGCCTTACAGCGCCAGAAACCCCGGTTCGATCCTGACTATGGGTGCTGTTTGTACGGAGTTTGTACGTTGTCCCCGTGACCTGCGTGGGTTTCCTCGCGGTGCTCCGGTTTCTTCCCGCACTCCAAAAGCGTACAGGCTTGTAGTCTCATTATCTTGGTATAATTGTAAAATGTGTAGGATGGTGTTCGTGTACATGGATCGCTGGTCGGCGCGGACTCGGTGGGCCGTAGTGCCTGTTTCCGCACTGTGACTCTAAACTAATAACTGAACTAAACTTGCTGTGCAAAATGGTTCATGGTTCAATGGTTCTTTATGATCGTGTGTACCAACATCTAAAACTATGGAATGTTTTTGCCAATATCTTTGTCTCCCCGCCACCATTTGCCTTCTTGGATCTACCTTCAAAACAACTTATTTGACTAACTTTTCTTGTTGTGGCTTAATGCCAAACGTTTGGTATTGTTTATGTGAAGTGTCTCATGGAAGCTAGTACTTTAAGGCTATAAAAAAGAAAATAGGCTTTTGTTGTTTTGTAGAAGTATGAAATATAGAGCGAAAAATAGATTAGGCTTTGTTACAGCAGGCAAGGTTACAGGGAAGAATTGGCAGAGGTTCATAAGTGATAGGAGCAGAATTAGGCCATTCGGCCCAGCAAGTCTACTCTGCTATTCAATCATGGCTGATCTATCTCTCCCTCCTAACCCCATTCTCCTGCCTTCTCTCCGTAACCTCTGACACCCGTACTAGATGCAGGAATCTATCTATCTCTGCCTTAAAAATATCCACTGACTTGGCTTCCACAGGCTTCTGTGGCAATGAATTCCACAGATACATGACCCTCTGACTAAAGGGATTCCTCCTCATCTCCTTCCTAAAGGAACGTCCTTTAATTCTGAGGCTAGGAGGTCCTAGACTCTCTCACTAGTGTTTAAATAGTTAAGAAACGGTGTGGAGATAAAGCAGCTTTATTCCAGTGATTGAGATCGTGAACGGGAGGATGTAATAGATTAAACGTGGGATGCATAACCTCTATTTAAGAGGTAAGAGGTTTACCCAACTGAGCCACCGCTGAATCACAGGCAAACCTATTTAAAGAGTCAATTCCGTGTATGACTGGAGTTAATAATTGAAGCAAAGACCATGGCAATATTTAGGAAGGAAACAATCAGGTGATAAACACTTCAACTCCCCCTCCAATTTCCACACTGACTTTTCTGTCCAGGGCCTCCTCCACTGTCAGAGTGAGGCCCAGTGCAAATTGGGGGATCAGCACCTCATATTTCACTTGGGCAGCTTACACCCTAGCGGTATGAACATTGGCTTCTCTAACTTCAAGTAACCCTTGCTTTCCCTCTCTCTCCCTCCCTTCCCCTTCCTATTTCTCTGACAATTCTGACTGTCTCCGACTACATTTTATCTCTGTTTGCTGTGTTGTTACCTTCTCCCTGCTAACAGTGATCTATTCTACATTTTCCTTGATCTTAATTCCCTTTGTACTGTTTTCACATCTTACACTTCCTTACCTATGTACCTCCATCCCGCCTGACATCAGTCTGAAGAAGGGTCTTGACCCGGAACGTCACCCGTTCCTTTTCATAGTCAAGATCAAACCCAGGTGTCTGGCGCTGTAAGGCAGCAACTCTACCGCTGTGCCACTGTGCTGCCCGATTAGTTTAGTTTTCGTTTATTTTCACGTGTACTGAGGTACAGTGAAAAACCTTTTTGTTGCGTGCTATCCAGTCAGCGAAAAGACTATACATGATTACAAGCAAGCCGCCCATAGTGTACAGATACAGGATAAAGGATGTAACATTTAGTATAAGATAAAGTTTGATTAAAGATAGTCAGATAGTCTTCAATAAGGTAGATGGTAGATCAGGACTGCTCTCTGGTTGGTAATAAGATGGTTCAGTTGCCTGATAACAACCGGGAAGAAGTTGTCCCTGAATCTGGATGCATGCATTTTCATACCGCCAAATCCACACAAACACCGAGATAGTTAGATCCTTGACCCTAATTACATCATCATTGGCGAAGATTCACGTTGATTCTAAGAAGGATGTACCCCCCCCCCCCCCCCCCCCCCCGATAACATTCATCAATCTTCTTCCACCATTCATATCAACATTTGATGTTGAAAGTAGACACAAAATGCTGGAGTAACTCAGCGGGACAGGCAGCATCCATGAGAGAAGGAGTGGGTGATGTTTCGGGTCGAGACCCTTCTTCAGATGTTGAAAGCCTGGTAATTTCTTATTCCCCAGGAATCTCCAGGGCAATTATCAGAATCACCAACTTGACTAATTCTGACTTAAAATATGCTTTAATTAAATGATTCAACACTGACTAATTAAACTGTTCAAATTTACATTAATAGTTGAGTTATTTTCTGTTCCCCAATTTCGTTATAAATATTCAAGTGTTCAAACACCATATGTTTTTTTTTCTCAAAAGTACACAGTTGGAGAAGCAGCGAGCACTATTTGGTCCATTATGGCTGTACTGAGTATATGAAAGTGCTAACTCATCTGTCCCCAATCCCTTCTACACCCCATAACCTCACCAATTTTTCCTTCTTAATTACTTGTACAACTCGCTTTGAATGGTCATCAAAGCTCCTACCATTCATTCCCGCCCATTTTAGGAAGATGAGATGTGATCTTACAGAGGTGTATAAGATCACCAGGGGAATAGAGAGGGTCGATGCACATAGCTTTTTTGCCGAGTTGTAGGGAAATCAAGAACAAGAGGGCATGGGTTTAAGGTGAGAGGGGAAAGATTTAATAGTAATCCGAGGGGCAGTTTTTTCACACAGAGGGTCCCTCTACAATTTATGAGGGTATTTCTTCAAAAAGGTTTCCGACTAAAAACGTCACCTATTCGTGTTTTGCAGAGATGTTGCTTGATCTGTTGAATTATTCCAGCACTTTGTGTCTATTTCTGTGAGTCTGAAGAAGGGTCCCCTATCGCGTACTCGCTCGAATTTAGAAGATTGAGGGGGGATCTTATAGAAACTTACAAAATTCTTAAGGGGTTGGACAGGCTAGATGCAGGAAAATTGTTCCCCATGTTGGGGAAGTCCAGGACAAGGAGTCACAGTTTAAGGATAAGGGGGAAATCTTTTAGGGCCGAGATGAGAAAAACATTTTTCACTCAGAGAGTGGTGAATCTGTGGAATTCTCTGCCACAGAAAGTAGTTGAGGCCAGTTCATTGGCTATATTTAAGAGGGAGCTAGATGTGGCCCTTGTGGCTAAAGGGATCAGGGGGTATGGAGAGAAGGCAGGTACGGGATACTGAGTTGGATGATCAGCCACTATCATATTGAATGGAGGCTCGATGGGCTGAATGGCCTACTCCTGCACCTATTTTCTATGTTTCTTTGTTTCTATCCATGTTCTCCAGGGATGCTTCCTGACCTGCTGAGTGACTCCAGCTCTTTGTGTCTTTTTTGTAAACCAGCATATGCAGTTCCTTGGGCCTCCAGGATATTTCTATCTCAGGCTCATGTAGTGCCGTCAGCACAAATATCGTTGCCATAAATCCATTCAAATGTCGAATCGATTTAATGCTCTAAAGTTCATCCTGTTATATGAGAAATTAAAATGAAAGTTGCCTTGAAGACTTAATCTCCTGCCCATTCCTTCTGTGTCCTTGATTGTATATGAATACAAAATCAGGGGTTTATACTGAGCCACTAAAAGGTGCTGGTCAGGCCACATTTGGATCACAGTCGACAAATTTGGGCCCCATTTCTGAGGAAGGATGCGCCGGCTCTGGAGAGGGTCCAGAGGAGGTTTACATGAATGATCCCAGGAATGAGTGGGTTCGCATATGACGAGCGTTTGGCAGCACTGGGCCTCTACTCGCTGGAGTTTAGAAGGTTGAGGGGGGACCTCATTGAAACCTACAGAATAATGAAAGGCGTAGATAGAGTGGATGTGGAAAGGATGTTTCCACTGGTGGGAGAGTCTGGGAGCAGCGGTCATAGCCATAGAAATTAAGGACGCTCTTTTAGAAAGGAGGTGAGGAGGAACTTCTTTAGTCAGAGGGCAGTTAATCTGTGGAACTCATTGCCACAGAGGGCTGTGGAGACCAAGTCAGTGGATATTTTTAAGGCAGAGATGGACAAATTAGTGATTAGAACAGGTATCAAGGGTTATGGGGAGAAGGCAGGACAATGGAATTAGGAGACAAAGATCAGCCATGATTGAATGGCGGAGTAGACTTGATGGGCCGAATGGCCTAATTCTACTCCTATAACTTTCCAGTGATGATTCTATATTCATCAGCTCCCGAGTTACTGAAGTGATGATAGACACAAAGAGCTGGAGTAGCTCAGCGAGACAGGCCGCAATTCTGGAGAGAAGGAATGGGTGACGTTTCGGGTCGAGACCCTTCTTCAAACACGTTGCAACTCTAACCCCAACCCCCTTCTTCAGTGATGTTTCGGATCTCGACCAGAAACCATCACCCATTCCTTCTCTCCAGGGATGCTGCCTGTCCCGCTGAGTCACTCCTGATTTTTGTGTCTATCTTCGGTTTAAACCAGCATCCACACTATCTGAAGTGATGAAATGGATTCTTACACTCCCAGTCTTAAGCAGCAAGTGTGCATGGGTTTCAACAAGCTCCCGAGAGAGATAGTTTTGCATGTCGGTGCAGACTCGGTGGGCCGAAGGGCCTGTTTCCATGCTGCATCTCTAAACTAAACTAAACTAAATGATTTCCAAATTCCTTCAGGTATGTTGCTCAGCGAGGCAGAGGGGAAGGGAGGGTTTCACCATGATTTGGCCCATATCTCTCTAAACCTCTCCTTAAACGACGCTTGTCCAAGTGTCTTTTAAATGCTGTTATTGAACCTTCCAACTAAATCCTTTTAATTAAGGTGTTA
Source organism: Raja brachyura (assembly GCA_963514005.1). The sequence goes on from OY740804.1 coordinate 10,344,488, forward strand.
ACTCCTCTGTCCTACTGATTCTATCGGTCTCTACTCAGGCCCCTCCACTCCACGAAACCAAACCAAACTCTGCAATCCCATTCCTCCTCAGTGGTGAAGTGAACACACATTTGCAAGGGCAGCACAGAGGCGCAGTTGGTAGAGTTGCTGCCTCACAGCGCTAGAGACCCAGGTTCGATCCTGACTTCAGGTGCTGTCCTTGTGGAGTTTGCGCATTCTCCCCCTGACCGCGTGGGTTTCCTCTGGCTGTTCCCGTTTCCTCCCACATCCCAAAGATGTGCGGGTTTGTAGGTTAATTGGCTTCAGTAAAAAATTGTCAATTGTCCTTAGTGTGTAGGATAGAGCGAGTGTACGGGGTGATCAATGGTCGGCGCGGACTCGACAGAAGGAACAGCAGGTGCTGGAATCTTGTGCAAAACACAAAGTGCTGGAGTAACTCAGCGGCTCAGGCAGCATACGTGGAGGACATGTTTCGGGTCAGAATCTTTCATCACACTGATTGTAAGGGTGGCTCAAAGATAAGTTTATTGTCACATGTGCCAATTGAGGTACAGTGAAACTCGAATTACCATACTGGCATGCTAAAAAAAAGCAACAAGACACACTACTACATAAAAGTTAGCATAAACATCCACCACAGCAGATTCCCCACATTCCTCACTGTGGTGCAAGGCAATGGTGAGGGGGAGAAGGCTGGAAAAGAGGTGGGGGCGGAACAGTGTGTTGGGAGTGTGTGAGAATATGGGATAACATAGAACTAGTGTGAATGGATCGGCATGGACTCGGTGGGTCTAAGGGCCTGTTTCCATGCTGTATCTTTAAACCTCCATCCTGGTGAATCCTCTCAATACATTCCCCAGTGTAACCCTTCCTGTAGTGTGGTGACAAGAGCAGCCCACAACATTCTAGATGTGGCCCAGCCAATACTGTATAACGTTGTACCATAACCCTCTTGCTCTTATATTCTCTGCCCCAGCTAATAAAGGCAAGTAGATTTCGCTTGGGCAGCTTATAGCCCAGTGGTATGAACATTGATTTCTCTAATTTCAGTAACCCCTGTCTACACTCTCTAACCCCACCCCGCCTCCTTCCCCACCCTAGTTGTCCTGCTAGTTCTACCGTTTGTATCCTCTTCTCCAGCCAACAATGGACCATTATGGGCTCCACCCTTCCTTGTTGACAGCCCTGCTTTGTTCTGGCCTTTACTCACCTCCAGTTCCCTCCCCTCCACTTTCAGTCTGAAGAAGGATCCCAACCCAAAACGTCACCCATCCATTTTTTTTCCAGAGATGCTGCCTGACCTGCTGAGTTACTCCAGCACTTTGTGTCTATCTTCACAAATATCCTGAGTGCCTTCTAAACATCTTATGCAGTTGTGTTGCCACCACAAAGATCTTTGGGCAAGGTCTGCCAAGGCCCTTTTGTTCTTCAGTGATCCCTAGGGTCTCCGACCATTCATTGTGTATAACCTACCTTTTGTTAGTCCTCTGAAAGTGCATCACCTCACACGCGTCAGGATTGAATTCCATCTGCCTTTGCCCTGCTCGTTTTACCAACTGATCAATCTCTTCCTGCAACCTAAGACGATCGTCCTCACTGATATTCATGCGATCTTCAAACATACAAATCATATCTCCCGAAATTCATATCCGAATCGCTATGTAACAAGTGGTACGGATTCCAGTGGTACAGTACAGGTCACAGATTTCCAATCACGAAAGCAACACCCCGTCATTCACCCTCTGCCTTCTATCCAAGTGGATCGTAGAGCGGCATGTAGGGCAGCGGTAGAGTTGATGCTTTACCAGGGACCCGGGTTCGATCCTGACACACTCTCTGTGTAAAAAACATAAACCGGCACATGGGTTCATAAATTAATCAGTGATAGGAGCAGAATTAGGCCATTCGGCCCATCAAGTCTACTCCGTCATTCCGCCATTCAATCATGGCTGACCTATCTTTCCCTCCTAACCCCATTCTCCTGCCTTCTCCCCATAACCCCTGACACCCGTACTAATCAAGAATCTATCTATCTCAGCCTTAAAATGATTCGCTAACGGCCTCCACAGCCTCCCGTGCCAATGAATTCCACAGATTCACCTCCAAACCCCATTCTCCTGCCTTCTCCTCATAACTCCCTGCCACCCTGCCACAAGCACAAATAGGGTGAGGTACAGATACAATGAAAATCTTCAGGCATCAAAGGTGAAACAAAAGTGATCATCCGCAATCCGGATCCTTAACGTCTTTTACACTTTACTTGAGACTTTAGAGATACAGCATGGAAACAGGCCCTTCGGCCCACCGTGTCCACGCCCCCCCGCCCGGCCATTGATCACCCTATCCATTAGCACTATCCTACAGGCTAGGGACAATTTACAATTTATAGAAGTCAATTAACCTACAAACCTTTGGAGTGTGGGAGAAAACCGGAGCAACCGGAGAAAACCAGTGCGGTCACAGGGTGAATGTACAAACACCATACAGACAGCACCCGTAGACAAGATCAAACCAGGTCTCTGGCACTGTAAGGCAGCAACTCTACCGCTGCACCATCGTACTGCGCCTTTTCTGGGCTATCCTTATCCCTTTCTCTCTCTACCTTGAAATTTACAGAGTTATGGTCACTGTTTCCAAAATACTCTCCCATCTGTCTATTTCCATTCCCTGAGAATTAGTTCAGTGCTGCCATTTCTCAAGGTGAATTATCTACATACTGATACAAAAAGCTCTTCTAAATCTATATATACAACTAAAAGTCTCATCTTGAATGTATGTATGTATGTATGTATGTATGTATGTATGTGTGTATGTGTGTATGTATGTATGTGTGTATGTGTGTATGTGTGTATGTATGTATGTGTGTATGTATGTATGTATGTGTGTATGTATGTATGTATGTATGTATGTATCTATGTATGTGTGTATGTGTGTATGTGTGTATGTGTGTATGTATGTATGTATGTATGTATGTATGTATGTATGTATGTGTGTATGTGTGTATGTATTTATGTATGTGTGTATGTATTTATGTATGTATGTATGTGTGTATGTATGTATGTATGTATGTATGTATGTATGTATGTATGTATGTATGTATGTATGTATGTATCTATGTATGTGTGTATGTATGTATGTATGTATGTATGTATGTATGTATGTATGTATGTATGTATGTATGTATGTATGTATGTATGTATGTATGTTCCCGAAATACAGCCAAAACGGTACACAATAGCGCAACTATTTTAGGGGCACCTTACTCACCATTCGCCTGTGGTGCGCAGTAGCAAGTTTCGTTTGATTTTACAAAGTAATTCCCTTTATAAACTTTAATTTACATTATACCGTGAATGGCACTGCGCTCCCACTTGCCAGGCCCGGTATCCACGAGTACACAGTTGGGGGAGGGTTGCCGGGTCCGCCGCCATTTTCCGATTGCCATTTTCATCAAATACTTCCGTGTGTGCTTGACTGGCGTCACAACGGAGACACAACGGGTCCACTGGTCGTCTAGTAGACTTAGAAAATGTCACCACCTCTGAGACTTTACACTACATTGGTCCCAGTTGATATAGAAGAATTTGAAATACTCTACCACTATAACCATATTCTCCTTACATCTGTTTACTATTTGCCTACATATCTGCTGCACCGTCTCAGGCTTGCAGTTAAAAGGCAAGTGGTACAAACCCAGCCAAGTGCCCTTCCAGTCCATCTTGTTTCACGCTACCTATCATTTAGTTTAAACACAAAATACTGGCATAACACAGTGAGACACTGCAGCATTTTGTGACTATCTTCGGTGTAAACCATCCTTGTCTGAAGAAGGGTCTCGACCCAAAATGTCACCCATTCCTTCTCTCCAGAGATGCTGCCTGTCCCGCTGAGTTACTCCAGCTTTTTGTGTCTATCTGCAGTTCCCTCCTGCACCTATCATTTAGTTTAGTTTCGTTTCGAATATAGACATGCATGGTTGAAACAGGCCCTTCGGCCCATCGAGTCCATGCCGAGCACGATCACCGGTACACTTGTTCCATTGTAGACACTAGGACCAACATTCAGAAACCAATTAACCTACAAAACCTGCACGACTTAGGATGTGGGAGGAAACCGGAGCACCTGGAGAAAACCCACGAGGTCACAGGGAGAACGTACAAGCTTCACGCAGACAGCACCAGTATTCGGGATCGAACTCGGGTCCCCTGTGCAGTAAGGCAACAACTCTACCACTACGCCATTGTGCCGCCTTCCACCACTCAAAACCGTCCCATGGATGAGCCTTCAGCTACCGGATAATATTGGAGTCAGCGGTGACGGGGAGAAGGCAGGAGAAGAGGGTTTAGAGGGAAAGATAGATCAGCCAAAATTGAATGGTGGAGTAGACTCGATGGCTTAATTCTGCTCCTATAACTTATGAACATATGAACTTATGCATCGAATACAACCAAAATAGTTGAGAACACTAAATGGAACTTGTGAAAGTGGATGCCATGGATCATAGGTTTCAGTGAGGCAGATAGAAACACTTGTTACAAAGCTGGAGACTGAAGTTATTCACGAATTCTCCCGAGTTATTCACGAATTCGCCCGAGTTTTCAAACTATTAGAATGTCCGTAACGAGTCCGTAGGAGTCCGCGAATATATCGTAGCGGCTCGTTATGCCAGCCCTAGGTACTCTGGGCTATTTTTTTGCTCGTGGACATTTTTCATCATGCTGAAAAAACGTCCCGATTTACCTGATGCCCCGAGTATCTAGGGCTGGCGTAACGAGGCGTTACGATATTTCCACGGACTCCTACGGACTCGTTACGAACATTCTGATAGTTTGAAAACTCGGGAGAATTCGTGAATATCACGGGAAAGTGGAACAGGCCCTTGAGGCAACACTTTACAAGATGAACAGGCAATGCTTTTTTTTTGTGCAGTCTGCAAATGATTTTTTTTTTAAACCACAGCAGTGGTGCTATTCTGAGTAACACAGCACAGCGGTGATTCCTGAGTGTGCAGGGAGCGATTCTCAGGGTTTATGGAGAGAGTCATTCTCTGCATTATTTTCAGACTGTTAGTTCATGGTGTTTGGGGACCAAAGGATTCACGGAGGCATTGAATTCTATTAGAACTGTTATTTTTCAATGGACTGATTTTCAGGGTATACTTTTTTTTTCATACAAAATGCTTTTATTCAGAACAAACAAAAATACAAAGTAGTGACACGATCAAACAATGCCTATATTGGATTTTACAAACAAAAGTCATCAAATTAAAATATTAACATTTTTGTCAACAATACATTCGAGCTCTCGCGGTGACCAGCGTTCACGGACGGCCTCCAGAGTCCCCGTGGACACCGCGTGTTCCCTCTCCAGGGACACGCCGGCACGGACGTAATCCCGGAAAAGCGGCAAGCCGCCGACCACTGTACGGCCATTTTCAGAGTAGACAGGCAGTGGTGTATCTGCCATTTCGACAATGCCCCACAGCATGGTTTGGGAACAACTACATCCCGCTGACTGGTTAGCACGCAACAAAAAGCTTTTCACTGTACCTCGGTGCACGTGACAATAAACTGAACTGAACTGAGCCAAGGCCACAAGAAATTGCAGAGAGTCGTGGACATGGCGGAGACCATCGCGCAAACCAACCTCCCTTCCATCGACTCCATCTACACTTCACGCTGCCTCGGCAAGGCCACTAGCATTATCAAGGACCAGTCCCACTCCGGTCACTCCCTCTACTCCCCTCTCCCAACAGGCAAGAGGTACAGAAGTTTAAAATCGCACACCTACGGATTCAGGGACAGTTTCTTCCCAGCTGTTATCAGGCAACTGAAATGTCCTTTCACCAGCTGGAGTATCATGCAGTACCGACCTTCCATCCACCTCAGCGGAGACCTTAGAACTACCTTTAATTGGACTTTATTGGACTTTATCTTGCACTAAATTAGATATCTGTGCGCTGTGAACGGCTTGATGGTAATCATATACAGTCTTCTCGTTGAATGGATAACATGTAATATAAAAGGCTCTGTACATGTGACAATAGTAAATTGTCACAAAAAGTCCTGGGATGTCAGGGCTTTCATATGAGGAAAGATTGGATAGACTCGGCTTGTACTCGCTGGAATTTAGAAGATTGAGGGGGGATCTTATAGAAACTTACAAAATTCTTAGGGGGTTGGACAAGCTAGATGCTGGAAGATTGTTCCCGATGTTGGGGGAGTCCAGAACAAGGGGTCACAGTCTAAGGATAAGGGGGGATTCCTTTAGGACCGAGATGAGGAAAACATTCTTTACACAGAGAGTGGTGAGTCTCTGGAATTCTCTGCCACAGAAGGTAGTTGAGGCCAGTTCATTGGCTATATTTAAGAGGACGTTAGATGTGGCACTTGTGGCTAAAGGGATCAGGGGGTATGGAGAGAAGGCAGGTACGGGATACTGAGTTGGATGATCAGCCATGATCATATTGAATGGCGGTGCAGGCTCAAAGGGCCGACTGGCCTACTCCTGCACCTATTTTTCTATGTTTCTATGTTTTCTAAACTACTTATTCAAACAAGAGGAATGTGCCTCCTTCCTGCTCGCGAGGAAAATATTGGACATTGTCCATCATATGTTGGTATATTTGCTTAATTCTTCTCAGCTGTATTTTAATGCTCAGAAAATCCACCCTAAAGCAAAATAGATCCTTTTCCCCCAGAGACGCTGCCTGAAACCACTGACTTGCTCCAACACTTTGTGTCCACCTGTACTGTTCTATGTCCTTCGCTGCCTGACCTGTTGAGTTGCTCCAGCATTTTGTGTTTTAGTCAAACTGCATGATGAAGGAAGTCCCTTCAACCACCTGAGCACTTAGGTGGCAGAGTTATGGGAGTCATAGAGTGTCATAGAGTCACACTATATGCGGAAACAGGCCCTTCGGCCCAACTTGCCCACACCGACCAACATGTCCCATCTACACTCGTCTCACTTGGCCCATATCCCTCTAAACCTGTCCTATCCATGCACCTATCTAATTGCTTCTAAAACATTGCGATAGTCCCCATCTCCTCCGGCAGCTTGTTCCCTACACCCACCACACTTTGTGTGAAAAGGTAACCCCTCAGGCTGCTATAAAACCTTCCCCCCTTCACCGTAAACCCTTTCCCTCTGGTTCCCGATTCCCCAACTGTGGGCAAGAGACTCTGTGCATCTACCTGATCTATTCAAGTCAAGAGAGTTTAATTGTCATGTATCCCAGATAGGACAACAGAATTGTTAGGTAAATTCCTTATAATAGCATTGTAATTTAGTTCTTATGGAGTCCACGCACAAGATGCTGAGCCCAAGCTGAACGCACTTCCCGGCATCTGCACAATGGTGTCCGCCTTGTTGCTTCTTGTGCGTGGTGATGGAAAGATTGGTGGAAACAAGTCCGTGACGTGAACGCTCTTTCCTTGACCCCACCATAGACTTGATTAACCACAGTAAACAATTGCAATCAATTAGCCCAGGAAAGACTGACACAGGGTCAGGAAAATGCCGTGTTTGAGAGCTTCAGAAAATATAATTCCTGTTCCTCTTAGTCAAATAATACAAAAAACACATGACAACTCTCGGACTGAAGATAGACACAAAAGTGCTGGAGTAACTCAGTGGGACAGGCAGCATCACTGGATAGAAGGAACGGGTGACCTTTTGGGTCGAGACCCTTCTGAAGAAGGGCCCCGCTGAGTTACTCCAGCACTTTGTGTCTATCTTCGGTTTAAACCAGCATCTGCACTTCCTTCTGACACAAGTCTCAGCTGTCAATGTTGTACCCTAGAATATTCCTATGTGACAGAAATCTATCCAATTTGAATTTAAATGAATCCATGTTAACTACTTCCATTAGCTCCAGAGAGATGCTGTTTCATACACTGGCCTCTCACTCACTTGAATAATGTTCATGCAAATTGGTTTGAAATTTGAACTTCAAGATGGAACGTGACATATCAGACAGGAACCCAGCCTATTCATTACTTCAATGACTGGAAGGTGAAATAATCTTAAAAGAGGCCAATCCATGGACGGAGGGCAAGTTTGGTTTGGTTTAGTTTGGTTCAGTTTGGTTTAGTTTTGTTTAGTTTGGTTTAGAATTAGAAAGTTATGCTGATGGATTGAATATTGAGAAGAGGGTTGTATATAGACAAAGGGCAGCGGCACTACCAGCTGCACCATTGTGCTGCCCAAAGTTTATTTGATGTGGTTTACAAAAGCTGTATCATATAACCATATAACCATATAACAATTACAGCACGGAAACAGGCCTTCTCGGCCCTTCCAGTCCGTGCCGACCATTTATTTCCCCCTAGTCCCATCTACCTGCACTTAGACCATACCCCTCCATTCCCTTCCCGTCCATATACCTATCCACTTTACTTTTAAATGTTAAAATCGATCCTACCTCCACCACTTCTGCTGGAAGATCATTCCACACAGCCACCACTCTCTGAGTAAAGAAGTTCCCCCTCATGTTACCCCTAAACTTCTGTCCCTTAATTCTTATGTCATGCCCTCTTGTTTGAATCTTCCCTACCCTCAATGGGAAAAGCTTATCCACGTCAACTCTGTCTATCCCTTTCATCATTTTAAAGACCTCAATCAAGTCCCCCCTTAACCTTCTGCGCTCCAAAGAATAAAGACCCAAATTGCTCAACCTTTCTCTGTAACTTAGTTGCTGGAACCCAGGCAACATTCCTGGGTTATCAATCCAGGTGTTACATTAAAACGGCCATCAATAATACAGAAGATAAATTGTATGAACTTACTAATATGTGAGTGGAGATATTGATAACTCCTGCCCCTCGTACAGATGGTTAAGTAGACAATAAAAAGGAAAGAGTAACACTGTTGGTCAGGCAGCATCTGTGGAAGGGCGGCATGCTGGCTTTGCAATATAGAGTTGCTGCCTTAAGGGTGTGTCCCACTTTCACAACCTAATTCACGACCACTGCCGAGTTTGCCCTTGACTCATACTCGCAGCATGGTCGTCATGATGTCGGAGGGGGTTGTAATGCTAGTCGTAGGTACTCGTGGCATCAAGTAGGTCAGGGCATTTTCTAGCATGGTGAAAAATGTCCACCAGTAAAAAAGGTCGTGAATTAGGTCGTGAAAGTGGGACAGGCCCTTTACAGCGCCAGAGACCCAGGTTCGAGTCTGACTTTGTGATCTTGTCCGTATGGAGTTTGTACGTTCTCCCCGTGACCCGCGTGAGTTTCCTCCGAGATCTTCGGTTTCCTCCCACACTCCAACTCCAGGTTTGTAGGTTAATTGGCTTGGTATAAACGTAAATTGTCCCTAGTGTGAATAGGATCACATTACTATGTGGGGATTGCAGTTCGGTGCGGACTTGGTGGGCCTTGTTTCCGCGCCTTATCTGTAAACTAAACTAAATATAGATAGATGGTATTTCGGGTCGGGACCCATAACGAGATTTGCAATGGTGAAAAATAGAAAGGCTGAATAGCCAGCTCATTTTATTCATTTAATTTAACTTGTTTGAATCCATTTAGCTCTCACCATGTGAAGTGAGAGCGAGCTATTTAATGGAACATTGCAACTTGTTTGATTTGATACAACACATTTATTTTGGAATAGCAAAGATGCATCATTAATTAATTGGACTAAATTAAATTTAACAAATATCTGTGTTAAGTATTAATAGTCCCAAAATAAAATGTTGATGCCAAAATGGCCCTCATATTGTTATTTCAAGCAACAAGCTTGACTAACCCATTCAATTGCTTGCCTTGGCTATGTACTGTATATTCCTGAAAAATTGTTTAGTTTAGTTTAGTTTAGTTTAGTTTAGAGATACAGCACGGAAAAAGACCCTTCAGCCCACCGAGTCCGCACCGACTAGCAATTCCCGCACTGTAACACAATCCTACACGCACTAGGGACAATATTACCTTTACACCAAGCAGACCAACCTACAATCTGGAATGTCTTTGGAGTGTGGGAGGAAGCCAAAGAGAAAACCCACGCAGTTCACGGAGAGAACATACAAACTCCATACAGACAGCTCCCATAGTCAGGATCGAACCCGGGTCTCTGGCGCTGTTAGGCAGTAGCTCTACCGCTGCGCCACGGTGCCACCCTTCATATAGTCATATGGTCTGTTCATAGTTTCCCACCTTCTACTTACAGTTGGCAGAAGGCCCCCAACCCAAAACGCCACCCATCCTTTTTCTCCAGAGATGCTGCCTATCCCAGCATTTTGTGTCCGTCATTCACCCATTGCCCCAGGTCTAATTGCCAGTTGAAGCCAACTGTCTTGGTGGACAAGACAAGGATGAGCTACTTAGGATGGCTCTACAACGGTTGCCAGCATAACCACCCAGCAGGAAACGTTGGCGGCATCTGCACTAAAGCGAGAAGGAACTGCAGCTGCTCGTTTGCACTGAAGATAGACACAAAATGAGTAACTCAGCGGGACAGGCAGCATCTCTGGGTAGAAGGAATGGGAGGCGTTTCGAGTCGAGACCCTTCTTCAGACAGATGAAGAAGGGTCTCGACTCATTCCTTCTCTCCAGAGATGCTGCCAGTCCCGTTGAATTACTCCACCATTTTGTGTCTATCTTCAATATTCATACTGCTGGGTTGAAAGCTGCCCAGTATACCCAATAGGGTAGATGAGGGCTACACTGAAGCACTTGAATTCCACTGTTTTAGTTTAGTTTACAGATACAGCATGGAAATAGGCCCTTCGGCCCACCAAGTCTGCGATCCCCACATTTTAACACTATCCGACACACACTAGGGACAATTTACACTTTTACCTAGCAAATTAACTTACATAGAAACATAGAAAATAGGTGCAGGAGTAGGCCATTCGGCCCTTCGAGCCTGCACCGCCATTCAATATGATCATGGCTGTACGACAAACCTGTACGTCTTTGGAGTGCGGGTGGAAACCAAAGATCTCGGAGAAAAGCCACGCAGGTCACGGGGAGTCTTTTTTATGTGGGGGGGAGGCATTAATGTTCAGTCATCTTCTTCTTGTTCACCCGTGGTCGGGGCCTTATGCCCCTGTCCCACTAATGCCCCTGTCCCACTTAGGAAACCTGAATGGAAACCTCTGGAGACTTTGCGCCCCACCCAAGGTTTCCGTGCGGTTCCTGGAGGTTCCCGCCGGTTTTTCCACGGAAACTTGAACGGAAACCACTTTCGACCATGAGGAAGACTGACAAAAACCTCCGGGAACCTATAGGTATACAGGGGTATCAGGCCCTCTCGTTGGCCAGAGCTTCAGCAGCGACGCAGCGCTGAATTACCATCGCGGAGCGGGCGATGCCTTACCGGGGATCACCGTGTTGCAACTCCGGAATGTTGGGACTGCCGACTTTAACACCGTGGAGCTGTGGTCTGCGGAGCTTCCGGCCGCGGGCAGCGCTGACTTTAACATCGCGGAGGCCTGGGATCCTTTGCCGGGGATCGCCAGTGTTGGAGCTCCGCCCAGCTCGGCCTGTGGACTTCAGGAACCACGGTCCCCGATAAGTAGTGGCCGATTCGGAACTCCAAGCGGCTGAGAGTGTACTCCCATTCCGATGCTCTGATCCTCCCGTCGAGAGGGTGTGAACATCGAGCCGCCGTAGCGGCGACTGCGGAGGAAACAAAGGCCCTGACCACGGGTGAACAAGAGGAAGATGGTTGAACTTTATTGCCTTCCCTCACAGTGGGAAACTTTGATTCCTCTGTGGGGGATGTTCATGTTAAATTCTATAGTGTTGTATTCATTTTATTTCATTTGTGTGGCTGTATGGTAACTCAAATTTCACTGCACCAATAGACAATAGACAATAGACAATAGACAATAGACAATAGGTGCAGGAGTAGGCCATTCGGCCCTTCGAGTCAGCACCGCCATTCAATGTGATCATGGCTGATCATCCCCAATCAGTACCCCGTTCCTGCCTTCTCCCCATATCCGCTGACTCCGCTATCTTTACGAGCCCTATCTAGCTCTCTCTTGAAAGCATCCAGAGAACCGGCCTCCACCGCCCTCTGAGGCAGAGAATTCCACAGATTCACAACTCTCTGTGAGAAAAAGTGTTCCCTCGTCTCCGTTCTAAATGGCTTACCCCTTATTTTCACACTGTGGCCCCTGGTTCTGGACTCCCCCAACATCGGGAACATGTTTCCTGCCTCTAGTGTCCAAACCCTAAACAATCTTATCCCCCCCAGTCTGAAGAAGGGTCTTGACCCGAAACGTCGCCTATCTCCTTCGCTCCTTAGATGCTGCTGCACCCGCTGAGTTTCTCCAGCTTTTTGTGTAACCCTGAACAATCTTATATGTTTCAATAAGATCCCCTCTCATCCTTCTAAACTCCAGAGTGTGCAAGCCCAGCCGCTCCATTCTCTCAGCATATGACAGTCCCGTCATCCCGGGAATTAACCTGGTAAACCTACGCTGCACTCCCTCAATAGCAAGAACCTACACTGCACTCCCTCAATAGCAACCAGTTGGTGTATGTGACAATAAATGTGAACTTGAACTTGAACCGCGAACAGATAGCACCCGTAGTCGGGATCGAATCCGGGTCTCCGGCACAGTAAGCGCTGTAGAGCAGCAACTCTACCGCTACGCCACCTTGCCGCCATGCTCGTACACCGTAACAGAGTACGACTGTAATCACAATCTTTTATTTTATAGAAGGATGGGACTTTGTTGACTCATCACTTGTTTGTGTGATACAGAAGCCAATAAAAAGCAAAACCTTAAAGTTGGCGTAGGCCATTGTACTCATCGGATAATCCTTAACAAAAACACCAAGGCTGAAAAAAACTGTTGGATCTTGCGAGATAAAGCAAAGGTCAAATATAGTTGATTTATGTAAACATAATAGGCAAAGTTACAGCTCAGCCTGCAATGAGTCACTGGCTTTTTGTATTTGTTCGAGTATGAATCATCTGCTAATGCATTGCACAGAGACGAGACTGAGATGGGAACAACTTTAACTCCCATGTGGAGTGGACAGTGCAGTGCAGCACAACTCAGCGATGCTAGTGTTGAGATGCAGGTGATATCCTGCTATCATGTGTCACTTGTTCTTCCTGTGTTGCATCTCGTCCTCCTACACGCCTATCCTCCTCCTCCTCTCCGCATCCTCCCTGTGAAGCTTTTGTTGCTCTTTACAAGGGACTCGAAGCCAAGGCTTCCATCCACCGTCTGGTCAATTACTGAATTACTGTGCAAATCCTGGGGACCTTGGGGGCGATCTTGGATGGAGTTGGACAAACAGGGGGGGGGGGGGGGGGGGGGAAAGGTGACACCACAGTCACGGGTTGACGTCCAATGCAGCTCGTTGAGGACCACAGATGACCTTGCACATGGACGAACAACAGTTTGAGCTGTAAAAACACGCTCTTTTGAAAAAGGGACAGCTCCCTGTGCCAAAGTCCTCTGTCTCCAGCTCCAAACATTGGGCATCGGGCAGATTGACATACAAAACAAAAGACTAATTGGAGCGGTGCACGACAAAATGTCAAGCTGGTAGGGGAGGGGAATTAAAACAAAAATCCACCTTTTATCTATTTCAGGACCGGGCTGGCAGGCCACGGTTTCCATGACGACGAATAATCACAGCAAGGCCCGCTGGTCATCACCATAGTAACTGTGACAAGCTGTCCAGCTGTCATAAATAAGGCAGAACCATTAACCAGAAAGATGCGCAAGTCCGCGTCTTTCCATTTGGCCTCTCCTGCTCTCTCCCCCCCCCCCCCCCCCATCCCACACTATTCTGGCACCTGGGCAACAAGTTCTAATCTCACTGGAAATGTCTCCAGATGTGTTGGCAGCTGTTTAACCTCTTCCAAAGGATATCTTGGGGGCAGCACAGTGGCACAGCTGTAGAGTTGCTGCCTTACAGCACCAGGGACCAGGGACCAGAGTCTAGGGTCCAGGGTTCGATCCCATCCACGGGCGCTGTCTGCACGGAGTTTGCCGGTTCTCCCCGTGACTGCATGGGTTTTCTCCGGGCGCTCTGGTTTCCTCCCACACTCCCAAAGTCGTACAGGTTTGTCAGGTCATCTGCTTCTGGACATTGTAAACTGTCCCTGGTGTGCAGGATAGTGCAAGTGTACGGGGTGGTCGATGTCGGCGCGGACTCGGTGGGCCGTAGGGGTCCCGACCCAAAACATCACCTATTGTTTTTCTACAGAGATGCTGCTCGACCCGTTGAGTTACTCCAACATTTGTGTCTATCTTCAAACTCCAGGTTTAGTTGCCTGTCAAGGCCAAGGCCAACTGCCTTGGTGGGCCGAAGGGCCTGTTTCTCCCGCTGTATCTCTAAAGTCTTCTTAATTCCAACTTCCAGCCCTTGTCAACTGACACAAACACGTTTTTCTTTAAATCTTTTTTTTTCATTTTCTAACCTGAAGGCCCGGACTTGTAAAATAATGCGGTGAACTTTTCAAAAAGCCAGTGATGCATCTGCCCTTTGTGATCAGAGAAGGGAGCTGCATCCTTTATCACGCACGTGAGCGATTGAAGCTAAAATGGAGACGAGGTTACCGCCGCTTGAATTAATCCGTTCCCTTCCCGTTTTATGATCAGGATGTGAGAGAGGCTTGATGGCGGCGACAGTAGCGGCACGGTTGCGCAGCGCTAGAGTTGCTGCCTTACAGTGCCAGAGACCCAGCTTCGATCCTGACTGCGGGTGTTGTATGTGCGGAGTTTACACATTCTCCCCAAGACCCTCGTGGGGTTTCTCCTGTTTACAAAGACGTGCGGGTTTGTAGGTTAATTGGCTGCTGTAAATTGCCCCGACTGTGCAGGATGCAAAAATGTGATAACATCGAACGATTGAATGGGCGATCGATGGGTGGCATGGACTCGGTTGGCCAAAGGTCCTGGTTCTGCTATCTCTAACTAAATTGATTACGTTCACCACTAAACCACATACTTTGTAAATCGTGACTGGTAATTAACCATTAAAACACAAGCCCACATCCCAATGAAAATCCTGCCAATTAACTACAGACACAGGTCCCTTAAACTTCCCTTCCCTTTACCTTACTGACCTTGTGTAGGGAGGAACTGCAGCTGCTGGTTTAAACCAAAATATCACCCATTTCTTCTCTCAAGAAATTTTAATTTAATTTAATTTAATAAACTTTATTTCAGACTCAAGGTCCAGACAAGGGACAACATTACATAAAAATAAGTTGCATATGAAAACATCATAAAGTACATTAAAAAAACACAATACATGAATTAAAATCCAGAATAAAAAAGAATGATCAATGTCCTACAACGAGACAACGATACCAGTGTCTCCACAACTGGGATTCGTAGCGTGTAGTGCTAAACCTTATGTTTGACAAGGCCACAATAATTACATTTTTAGAGTCATTTATCCTGCAAATGAACTGATACATATGATTTCTAAGAATAGCTTCTAAAGTACTGACTCCTGCGGCCACAAACATGTTACTAGCACTACACCATCTAGGTTTCCTTAGCAGTGTTCTCATGGCATCATTATAGGCCACCTTTAGTCTCTGCAAACTTGTCTTTCCATAGTTCGACCACAGCTGCACAGTATAGAGTGGTGTGCAATATGCTCTAAACAGCGACATCTTCACCACATCTGTACATGCACCAAACTTACGCAAGAGAATATTCGCCTGTACATACAGCATGCGTCGTTGCCTATAAATATCCTCATCATCTCTCATCATCATTTGTTCTGTAATAAAATGCCCTAGATATTTTACCTTATTACAGACACTAAGATTATTGTCAGACAATTTAAAATCAGGAAATTTTAGACATTTATCCTCTTTGGTTCTACAGATCATAACAGCACTCTTACAAGCATTATATTTAATATCATGTTCCACACCATACACAGAACATACAGTAAGGAGCTGCTGGAGACCAGCGCTAGATGGACTAAAGACCACAAGATCATCTGCATACATAATATGGTTCACTAAAATATTACCAATCATGCACCCAGTATTACAGGCTTTCAATTGTTTAGACAGATGGTCAATTTAAAGATTAAAAAGGACTGAGGACAAAATTGCGTACACCAAATCACCTAAAATTGTCTACACCATTGCCAACCCCAAATGGGGCTGAGACCCTATTGCCCCATTTTATTTGCATAGTCTGGTGGGCACACTAGTAAGCCAGAATTCTCACAATGTATTTAGGCACCCCTCTTTGACTCATTTTAACAAACAGCTTTCTGTGATTAACACGATCAAAGCCTTTGGAAGCATCAATAAAGCACATAAGGATTGAAGAGTTTTTGCCTCTATATTTGTTTACAATCTCCTTTCGGGCATATATGCACAAGTCAGTGCCATGTTTAGCTTTAAATGCTGCCTGTCCTGCCCTTACTGACCTTTCGGTCTTTGGCCTCATTCATTGCCAGAGTGAGTCGTTATGCAAACTGGAGGAACAGCACTTCGTAATCTGCTTGGGTAGCTCACAACCCAACGGTACGAACATCAAAATCTCCAATTTAATATGAAGATTCAAGATTGTCCCCGAATCTTGAGGTGTGCGTTCTCACACTTCTGTACCTTTTGCCCGATGGAAGAGGGGAGAACATGGAGTGGCCAGGGTGCGACTCGTCCTTGATTATGCTGCTGGCCTTGCCGAGGCAGCGTGAGGTGTAAATGGAGTCAATGAAAGGGAGTTGATCTGATGGTCTGGGCTGAGTCCACAATTCGCTGCAATTTCTTGGGGGTTTTTTGCTCACTATCTTATTTTTTCAAAGGATCAAATGTTCTCATTCTAAGTACTAAGGAAAGATAGAAGTTAAGGACAATTCAAAAGAGTTGTGGACAAGAAGTGAATCATAGGTATGGGATTAGATTGGGAAAGTACAGTTGGGATACACACTATTGCAATGTTGAAGAAACAATTAGACAGGTACTTGGATAGGACAGGTTTAGAGGGACATGGGCCAAATGCAGGCAGGTGGGACATGTAGATGGGGCATGATGGTCAGCATGGGCCAGTTGGACTGAAGGTCCTATCTCCACACTGTATGACTCTATAATTTGTCCAATTTTCATCATACTTCATTAATCTTAATTTTATTTTTGCGTGATAATGGTGAGCCTCAACTATTTCAGAGCCCCGTGATTGCAATATCAAACCAGATTATTATTGATTACTTTAGTGGTTAGAGAAGATCTGTTCATTGTCTTAAATTGCCAATCTTGATTTTCTTTCACAACAATTACCGGGCGGCATGGTTGGCAACGGTAGAGTTGCTGCCTCACAGCGCCAGCTTACCGGGTTCGATCCCGACTATGGATATTGTCTGTACGGAGTTTGTGCGTTTTCCCCGTGACCCGCGTGGGATATCTCCGGAGATCGCCAGTGTGTGGGCATCGGTGGTTGGTGCGGACTCGGTTAGCCGAATGGCCTGTTTCCACGCTGTATCTCTAATCTACTAGCACATCTGCTGCAAACCCCCCCCCCCCCCCCCCCCTCCCACCTTAAATCTGTGCCCTCTAGTATTTGGCATTTCCAACTTGCACGTTCTCTCTGTAACCACATGGGTTTTCTCCGGGTGCTCCGGTTTCCTCCCACACTCCAAAGACGTGCAGGTTTGTAGGTTAATTAGCTTGGACAGTTTCTTCCCAGCTGTTATCAGGCAACGGAACCATCCAACCACAACTAGAGAGCAGGCCTGAACTACAATCTACCTCATTGAAGACCCCAGACTATCTTTGATCGGGCTTTGCTGGCTTTATCTTGCACTAAACGTTATTCCCTTATCATGTATCTGTCCACTGTGAATGGCTTGGTTGTAATCATGTAGTGTCTTTCCACTGAAGATAGACACCGAATGTTGGACTAATTCAGTGGGACTCTGGATAGAAGGAATGGGTGATTTTTCAGTTCGAGACCCTCCTTCAGACTCTGACTGGTTAGCATGCAAGGAAGAAAAGTTTTTCACTGTACCTCGGTACACTTGACAATAAACGAACTAAACTAAACTAAACTAAACTTCTGTAAAAATTGTCCCTAGCGTGTAGGATAGAAATAGTGTATGGGTGATCGTGGGTCGGCGCGGACTCGATGGGTCGAAGTGCCTGATTCCATGATCCATCTCTGAAAAAAAAGTCCAAATAAAAGTTATTCCCTTCACCTGCTGAGTTCCTCCAATATTTTCAGATATGCGTAGGATTTGATTCAGACCTGGACCGCTGTACACTCTGATAAAATGGTGAGGTCAGGACTGGATCAGAGAGTACAAACCATGCTTGGTATTTGTCTAGGTCAGGATGCTATGCTTAGAATAACTGCATGTGTCCTGAGCTCTAGATCAATATTTGGTCTTCCATCAAATGGTCGATAGCTTGTTTGAGCTTACAGTGCTTATGGTTGATGGTTAGGTCAGGTCGGGTAGGGAAAAAAATGCTATGTCAAGTTAGATTTTTGTTTTGTTTGCCAGGGTATCTCTAGCTTTGGCCACCTTGTGTGATGATTCGATGTTTCAATAGTGTTTTATTTGTCACATACAATTCTTTTTGCGTATTTACACATGCAGGCACCGCCATCTTTTGGCGCCATTTCCTATGTCCAAAGTCCGGTCGGCCCGCACACTCAGTCTACTGGAGCCGCTCTGGATCCAGGTGAGCCTCAGGCTCCTGCAGGGCCTTCCTCCGTCGCCCTGGACCAGATCGGCCCACAAACCAACGACCAACGGCCCGCAAACTCCCCTCGTTCAATACGCCCACCACCCTTTGTGTGGAAAAGTTTCACCCCTCAGATTCCCATTCTTAACTGTTGGGATGAGGAATTAGTGCTGGAAAGTGACCCAGAGGTGAATAATCAGCCATGCAGCAACACAGAGAGCCAAAGAGCTTATCCTCTTCCTATTGCTTATATTCTTGGTCACACGGCCTGGAAACAGGCCCTACAGCCCAACTTGCTTACACCAGTCAACATGTCCCAGCTACACTAGTCCCACCTGCCTGTGTTTGGCCCATATCCCTCCAAATCTCTCCTATTCATGTACCTGTCCAGCTGTCTCTTAAACATTGGGATAGTCCCAGCCTCAACTACCTCCTCTGATAGCTTGTTCCATACATCCACCACCCTTTGTGTGAAAAAGTTACCCCTCAGATTCCCATTAAGGTGATAGGTTCCCTTCACCTTAAACCTATGTCCTCTGGTCCTCAATTCACCTACTCTGGGCAAGAAACTCTGTGCATTTATCCGATCTATTTCTCTCATGATTTTACAGTGTTGGTCTAATGTACGTGTACATTGCCTCCGACAGTGCGGCACTCCCCCAGGTATGTCCAACCGGGAGGCGGGAATTGGTGAGAGGAGTAAAATTTAATTGGAACCTGAGGAGCAACTTTTCCACACAGAGGGTGGTTGGAATAAGGAGCAAGCCGCCAGAGGCTTATAACCCAGCGGTATGAACGTTTAGTTCTGTAATTTCATGAACTCCTGCATTGCCTCCCCTTTCCTTTCTCCCCCACTCTAGTCATCCTACCAGTTCCACTGTTTGCATCCTTGCTTCCCCTCTTCCCCAGGCAACAATGGGCCATTATGGGCTCCACCCTTCCTGAGTTCAGTTCACCTCTGGGGAGTGGGGGGGGGGGTGTTAACCGGAGGTGATAAAAAGCCACAACAAGTCAGGGCCAGCATCACATAACCTCAGGAAGGGTGGAGCACATGATGGCCCACTGCTGCCTGGGGAAGAGGGATGCCTTGGCTCCGAACTGAAATGTCACCTATTCCTTTTCTCCAGTGATGCTGCCTGACCCGTTGAGTAACTACTGCAGATTGTGTCTATCTTTGCCAGGGGATGTAGTTGAGCCAGGTACTATAACATTTAAAAGACATTTGGACAGGTACATGAATCATTCAGTTTAGTTTAGTTTCTTGTCACATGCATCGAGACACAGTGAAAAGCTGTTTTGTATTGAGACTATACTCAATACAAAGCACCAAAAATGTTATTCACTGTACCTCGGCAAATGTGGCAATAAACTAAACTAAACTACTAGGGAAGGTTGAGAGGGATATGGTCCAAACGCGAGCAGGTGGGACTTGCGTGGATGGGCCACCTTGGTCGGCATGGACAAGTTGGGCCGAAGGGCCTGTTTCAGTGCTGTCTGACACAGACTCTAATTCCGAGTCATATAGCAAGGCAGACATTTAATTAATTATTCAATCTAATAGCATCATCTGCTTGTCTTAGAGAAATGCAGGAGAGGAAACAATGACTTCTCTCGCCTCTCAATAGTTGAATGACGGCTGTGTTGTGCGACCAAACCTGTATGTAATATTTTGGAACTAAACGAACGTAAAACCTAAATGCTGCATCATCTTCTGTGGGTCTGAATGACAGTAATGTGATCAGAAAAGGAAGCTTTCAGACGACGCAGTTCAGTTCGACAGCGGGGATGAACAACTCTGGTGACCGAGGGCAAATGTTCACCCCTTGTTTGTTTATAATCCATGCGTGCTAGAAAGCCATCTCTCCCTTCTCTGCGCTAAATTACTTATCGATTGCGCTGTAATGGACTGCGATAAGGCATTTAGCCACAATGCCAGTGGCCAGTCCAGCAGACAAAAGCTAATCCTCCTCTGCTCTTAATAGGA